>JAOSBN010079216.1:0-12600 GCA_027563595.1 Erythroxylum suave | reverse complement strand
ATGAACTACATTAATTACAAATTTTTAACTTACTTAAATTATTTATTAATTATTTTAATAAATAATTAAAAAAAATTGGGGTGAGCGGGCCACAGGCCAGGCTGGGCGGATCGGCCCATTCAATATTTCTCGGGCCGCAAGCCGGCCTGTGGCCCGTCCACCCCGACCCACGGCCCACCGGCCCGTAGGCCATATATTCTTGACCCGTGGCTCGGCCCATGGGCCGGTCAACCCGGGCCAAAACCAGTTGACCAGCCCATAAGCCGGGCCGGTTTTGACATCCCTAATAGGGAGGGTTGAATATTTTACTAATATTTGAAGAGATGAAACCAATCTATCTAATTATTAAATTTTTAGATTTTGTATTAGCAGTTAATTATATTTTGCCTGTATTTTTTTAATTTAGTTCTATTACTTGACTATTAATATTCATGTATATGTGTTTTAATTTAGTTTGTCTACGTTTGTAATTTATTATGTTATTTAACTATTAATATCAACATATTTATGGTTTATTTATTTGAAGTTTTCTGGTGTATTTTTTTAAATTATTTATTCATAAGTAAATATTTCATATTGTTTTATATAAGTTTGTCACAATCATTTTCAAAAATAAGTAATTCATTAATTAGTTTCAAATCAAAAAAGTAAATGTACATAATTTACCCCATTTCTTGTGCCAATAAAGAGCTGACAACAATAATATTGGTAGAGAGCATAGGGAGGGTTGAATATTTTACTAATATTAGTATAGATGAAACCAATATATCTAATTATTAAATTATTAAATTTTGTGTTAGCAGTTAATTATATTTTGCTTGTATTTTTTTAACTTAGTTCTACTACTTAACTATTAATATTCATGTATGTGTGTTTTAATTTAGTTTGTCTTTGTTTGTAATTTATTATGTTATTCGACTATTAATATCAACATATTTGTGCTTTATTTATTTGAAGTTTTCTAGTGGATATTTTTTAAATTATTTATTTAAAATATTTATTCATAAGTAAATAATTATAAAGTTATAAACATATAATGAAAATATTTATAAACATGAGACTAAACCTTAAAATTATTATAAAATTATAATTACTTAAATAAACATATAGTGAAAATAATATTGTTTAAATAATAAAATAAAGAGTCAAAGAATTTAAAAAATGAATGAATGAAAAAAGAAAGAAAAAATTGAGAGAGAAAAAAACAAAAAAAGTATAGTTAATGGAGAGACGCTACACCAAATTGGTGTGACACTGTGGTATCTCTCCAAAATGGAGGAGAAAATGCTGGTACCTATGTTGACATTTCTCCTCCATTTTGACATTTCTCCTCCATTTAGAGGTGTGTTGGAGATGGCCTAAAGGTTGAGAAGCAATTCTTCTTTGTGAAAATAATTTTCATCTTCAACGTTTACAAAAAGAAATTATTCATGTTGAAAGAAATTATTCTTGTTGAAATTATCAATCTTAAATTTGGTTGTCATTGGTTATATCCTAGAATGCTTTGATCTAAGAGAAATAACTCTTAATATTTCACATAGGCAATAAGTGTATATATGCATAGTACCCAATATCATCAAAGGGAGAATAATATTTAATTTATTTTTATGCAAAGGATATAATTATAGTGGTAAACAAATAATGTAAGAAAGGTAGATATATACATCCCAATTAATCTCTAATACCGATTGTTGGAATGCTTTGATGAATAGAGTAAGATCATAGTTTAATTTAAGATTGAAATAATTGATAGGACAAACAGAATATATTTATAAGTAAAACCTAAATTACTTTATGAAATTGGATTCTCAGTAGTTCTTGTTTTGAATGCTTTCGACAAGTACTGAATTTTTAAAACATTTAGAAACTCATTGTGTCTTTGGTTCAGGTCAATTAAGTTACGTTATACATAGTTAATGGAATGAAGGCACAGTTTTATATTGATGCTTCAGAGTGTTGGAACTCTGGGTAGGTCATATCTTAACCTTGAAAATCAATTGCAGGTTACTTTAAAGAAGCAGGAAAAAAATAAAAAAGAAAAAGGAAAACACTTTGACTTTGGATCAAGAAAAATTGGCTCTGTGTGGCTTTCAAATTCCTAGAAGACAGGTCTACTGAGTGATGGGTAGGGAATAGTGTAATACGTAGGATAAGCCTTATTACGTATCCAGGATCGGACGTGAAAGGATTAAAAGCGAGGGAATGCAAAATACTTGATTTCGGTTTCATCTTTGCCTCCGAAGCTGATTCCAGGCACCAAACGAGCTCTAATCTTTCGGGATCTTTATGGAAAGTATTCACCAACACATGGTCTAGGCCTTTCTATAGTTTTCTCAAAACACGAGCTCTCTTAACGGGTCAAAGATTCCTTATGCTCGTAATTAATATAAGTGACTATAGGAGGCCTTAACCTATATATATAGCTTCCATATCGGGCTTCCCCACCGAAAGGCCAATATAGACCAGGTCTACACTAAAAAGGATTCATTTTCCATCCAGACTTCGACCCATTAATTTAGATCATTTATAGAGCCACTTTATTACCCTTATCTGGATCAAATTACGTAATTTAATCGATAATTTATTTGAAAACCAATATTACAATTAATAACTTTCCACTTAAAGGAAAAATTACAAAATTACCGCTGAGAGCAAAATTATCTTACAATCTCCCATTTGGACAATTATTAATTGTAGTTTTAATTAAGTTTAAAAACAGTTTAAAAACTCAGTCAAGCTATGTTACTGTATTAGTCGACTAAGTTTAAAAACAAAACATTTGATCCAAAGGTATTGAAAGTCCAACATTTCGTCCTACAAGGCTTTCGATACTAAAAAGTATTAGATACGTGTGTCATGTATGACACAGATCCAATACAATCACGAATACCTAATACCTCACTAATATGAATAGAAAAATGGAGTGTGGCAAACTATGATGATACCTTTATGATCTAATATGTATCATCTTTGTCTGTAGGTCTTTATTTCTCGAGCTTTATGCTAAACCGTATTACTAAACTACACAAGAGAAATTTTGTTTTCTCTCACCGAATGCTAAATAGCATTAGAGAAAACTTGTTTCCTCTCACCATATGTTAAATAGAATTAGAGAAAATCTTTATGTTCTCCAACTGAATGATAAACTGCATTAGAGAACCTTTATGAGATTAAAAACTTATATCTCCCTATATCATATGAAACTTTAAAGATATATCCATATAAAACTGTATGTGTCTAATGACATAGGATTAAGGTTAATCTTTATAAATGCCCAATGACCTTAAAAATTCTTAAGACCAACACAAATCTTAAGGCTTCTATATGTATTATAACAATGTATGATAACATGTATTACTGAGAATAAAGTATGATCATCTATATTGATGAACTTTCCTACCATCATAATACATTAAAACGTGCAAATGTATGTGGAGCAAACATAACGATTCATTAACTAACAATGTCTAAGGAGTTCAAAACACCTATACTGTATACTTGTATTCCAAACAAATGGGTGAAGTTCTTTATTTAAAGAATTGACTTTTAGTTCCTCAGTCTTTCATTGCTCCAAACGTTAGTGTCACCTTTTCGTGTCAACTTCTTTATGATCAAGAATTTGATCTCAAAATGTTAAGATCATGTGATATTTAATGTTGTTATTAAATAACACAGAAGCTTAATTATCACAGTACAAATGTATAAGTCTAGCCACTAAATTAATCACAGACAACTCATAAATTAAATTTCCGATTTAAACTGTCTGTGAAGTAGCCCTATAGCATGCACTTTGCATGCATGATCGAGGGAAGTTATCTGTGTCTACTTGACACAATTCCACAATGTTATACCATCTGCCAATCTAAACCGTTACTTTAAGTGAACTTTCGATCATCTGGGTACATAGCTAAATCTGAATATGAATTCCCTACAAGGTTTAGTTTGTTTACTTTTCTATATGTTAACACAAAATCCTTGATTTCCTTTAATTATCTCAACACTCGCTTGATTGCATTTCAATGGTTTACATTTGGGCTAACCAGATACTGACCACACAGTCAAACTGTAAATGCAATGTCCTTCTTAGTACATAGCTGATACATTAGTCTATCATTCGTACTATAATACGGAACATTCCTCATGACCTCTCTCTTTACTTTATTCTTTGGATATTGTGCCAAAGATTATCTCTCAGTATGAGAGATAAGAGCTACAGGTTTATAGTTAACCATATTAAATCTTTGTAATACATACTTAATGTATGCACTCTATGAGAGGTCTGATGAGTGTTAAGAATGCATGTAATTTTAGCAATGACTATAATGAGTATGCAATTTTTTTGTAAGGATTATACCAGCTCCATAGGGCAGCCCGACACACGAATATATGTAAGACTGAGTTTTCACACTTCTAGATAATTAGGTAGATTAGTCTTATCCTGCATTGACTTCTACAAGTCCTTTAGGGTGCGGTTATGCCTTTTGACAACATAACATTTTGCTCAAGACTACCTGGTATAGTGAATAAGTCACTATCCTAACTAATTCCATATATCTGGGAAACGAACCTTTTCAAGTCCTGAAATACTATGTTTGCCATGATATTCTCCTCCATGGTCAAATCTGACTATCTTGATGATTTTTCTCAATTGGTTGTCAACCTTCAAACTTTAAGCGAGAACACATAATTGTAATGAGAATAATCATCAACAAATGTCAGAATACATTTAGAATTGCGTAATGCAATTTTATAAGGTCTTCTGATATCTGTACGTCTCAGACTCAACAAATCAGAAGTATGAGTTGACCCTTCATATCCTTATTAGTCAACTCACCCCTGTAATAGTTAACACGTGTTTCTAGATCATCTTAATCTAAAATTGAGAGAAAGCTTTCCTTAGTCAATCTCTCAACCCTAGCTCTAGAAATGTGGCCTAAAATTTTATGTCACACCATGTATGACTTTTTATTCATTAGGGTTCTTCATTTCATGACTTGTTCAACAAGATACGAAAAAGTATATATTTAATTCGGGGTAAGACACATTCTATACAAACCATATGACAAGAAAGTTGTACCATTATATTTTGCATAAAACACAACTGTAAAACAGAAGTATTAAATACAAAATGTTAACCTTCTTCGTCCAAAATTGATCCAAATATCACATATAAAATGTGTCATGTAAAAACCTAATGAACCTTGCTACAAGATTCAGTACATACATCCCCTATAGACATCGCTTCCACTTCTTCCTTGCTGTCAACCATCAGTTCCTCCTTTCCTTTATTTGGCTTTAACCCAGATATGAACCCCTATACTGTGGAAGCACCTTGATCAGATACTTCACTATATAGTCACTAAGCATTTAATGCGACTATCGCAAATCAGATTCATAAATTGACAAGCTAAGGAGTTATCTGATAGTCACAGTCTTTCCTTTTAGTTACTGGCTACTTTATGCCTTTAGGACCTTCATCAACACTAGATCGACCAGCATCAATATATGAAAAAGATTCAATCTTTCTACCTTTAATCTTAGTGTGATTTACCTTTGCCTTCCCTTTAATTGCATCGAGGGCTGTAGGAGTAACAAGCTTGAGCTTCTCCCCCTCAGCAATACAATGGAAAATCAAAGCATTTAAGTTCCATTTCTCATCCTGTGAATAATATGTCATCACCAGATTACTTAACTCTGAAGGGAGTGCATTCAAAGTCTGGTGAACTATAAAGACATCAAGAAGAGGAATGTTCAACATCTTCGGTCTACTGTGAATATGAATGTTTCTTGATATGTTCTCCTCACTCCCCCTTTTCTCCTATATACCTTATAGAAAATAATTCTTTATTCAAGGCACTTGTCTCAACACTGAATGAGACACTATACCACTAGGAGACATTTCCAAGAAATTACTTCACTATACCTGTGTCCTAAGTTCACTAAACAGATGGTTAAGTATGAATCTTTTAATAGTCGTAAGACATAATTTGTCAGATCAATCCTGGGCTTCAAAGGTTGATTTATGAGCTTTCAAGCTCATAGATGCAGGTAGTGATGGTCTGTCCATTCGTATGAACATATTAACCTCAATTCTTTTCTTCTTATATTGAAACCGACCAGAGTTTCAATGGTGACATTGATTTTATTGACTGAAAAGATGACACTTTAGTAACTTTGATTAAATCAGCACAAATGTAGGACAACAGCGATACTGAAAGCCATTAGACAGTATCTTTCCTGAAAATCCGATCACACATATTATGAAACACCTTTGGGCTGAATACATAATATATGCAATTAGACTTTTAGCATAAAAAGCGATCAGAGTGCAAACCATCAACTTTCACGATACTACCACCTTTGGGTGAATAGATCGTTCAAGCAATGACTTTCCTCCATCGAATGCTTTTATGATCATCTCAAAACATTATGTAAGGCCAACACCTTTGGAAGAATAGCCAAACATAAAATTAGAGACGTCCCTCAACATGTAAGTAGAATAATCCAAAATACTGACTTAAAAGGCCACTTTAATGACTACATTCTCATCAGTATTGCAGAAAGCCCACAAACACAAGGGATATAACTTTATGTCATCCTCACATTCTTTATGGGCATATGGTATGTGACAATGTAACTTCAATAAATGCAAAAACCCGAATGCACAGTCTCATTGTCACACACTTATGTTGAAGACATTCTTTGAAAACTTTATTATCATGCATTACCAGATACCGAACTGATCACCCAAGACACGAAAACCTTATGTATCTCTTTTATGGCAAGTTCATTGCACGAAAATTCACTTAAAAATGGCTTCAGAATGTCTCTCTTCCTTTTCCAATTAACCGTTATGCGATCCCGAACATTAAATATGAGACCCGAGACACGAAAACTTGAAGTATCTCCCTCATGTGATGTCTGAAGACTAAAAATTCAATCAAAATCAGATTTAGAACACCATAATTCCTTTTCCTGGAGTTAAATTTTAATTTATTACTAATGTAATAAATCCAGAAAAAGGAAAATTCACTTTAAAAATATCCCGGACCCGAAAACTTACCCAAAACACCCTGGGACACCCTTACAAGAAATCTGAAATTCTTTTGTGTTTTTATGGTACTGTAGCATGTCCGTACAGTACACGTCAACGTCACGTCATTGCGCGTGGCATTTGTGCGAACGTCGATGTGTGGCAGCTGCGACTGGCGCACGCGTAGACGTGCGCCTATTGTTGCACGCGCCACCATGTGTCCTCCAAAGACCTTTGACACGTGGTTGGTCCGGATGGCTGCGTCCCATGTGTATGTCATATGAGCGACACACGTTGTGCCCTCGCTGGAGTGACACAGTGCCATTCGCATGTGCCATCCGTACGACGCGCGCCCGATGTCTTCTCCACCTCTAACTTTGGAGGTGATTTTTAGCATCCCAAAACTCCATTTTTTGCTTCGTTTAGCCCATTTTTGACTTGTTTTTCATAGCTAGCCTTATGTATTCCACTTCCATGTAATTATGTAAGTAAAAAATTTGAAAAATGAAGGAAAACTGTATGAGATGAAAAACCGAAAAACCTTCATTTCAGAATTTGATCACATAACTGTTTTGATACCACGTGCAGGATCGGCCATGAAATGATTAAAAGCAATGCGGAATACCTGATTTTGATTCCATCTCAGCTTTCGAAGCTAATTTCGAGCACCAAACGAGCTCCAATCTCTCGAGACCTTTTTGGAAAGTATTCACTGGCACGTGGTCTAGGCCTTTCTATAGTTTTCTCAAAACACGAGCTCTCTTAATGGGTCAGAGATTCCTTATGCTCGTGATTGATATGTGCAACTGCAGGAGACCTTAACCTATATATATAGCTTTTATATCGAGCTTTCCCATTACAAGGCCAATACAAACTAGGTCCACACTAAAAAGTATCCATTTTCTATCAAGACTTCGACCCATTAATTTAGATCATTTATTGGGTCGATTTATTACCCTTATCTGGATCAAATTACGTAACTTAACGGATAATTTATTTGAAAACCAAAATTATAATTAATAATTGTCCACTTAAAGGGAAAATTACAAAATTGCCCTTAAAGGCAAAATTGTCTTACAAATGGGACTATATAGGACTGTTATAAGGAGTTGACTATCATACTAATTGGAATTTTGTTTGGATTGGTGGAAGATAAGACCTATATCACAATATCGATTAGGCCATAAGGAGTAAGATCTTTTTCTTGCTCAAAAATTGAAATTTGTTGGGATTTTGTGTCAAAACATAAATCCATCAAGTCTCATTTTCATATATATATATATATATATATATATAGGATTTTTTGTCAAAACAACAACTCTTGTCAACTCAATTTTGCTATTAGCATTTTCAACTACAGATATCTTAAGATGGTTGCTTCTACTCTCCAATTAGGATTCCTGTTGGCAATATTTTTCTCCTTTGCCTTGGCATTAGATCCGAGCCCACTTCAGGATTTTTGTGTAGTAGACCTTAGCAGCAAAGGTTTATACTTTATACACAAAACATAGTAGATAAATAAATTTTCATTTGTTTCAATTAGTCTTCTGTTTAATAAATAGCTACTAACTATTCTCTAAATTGTCTTCTCTTGTTTTTGTGCTTGCAGTGTTAGTGAATGGCTTAGTTTGCAAGTCTCCAAAGACGGTCCAAGTGAACGATTTCTACTACAATGGGCTTCTAAAATGAAGAAACACGTCAAATCTAGTAGGATTAGCTGTAACCCCAGTTACAATATCTTAATTGCTAGGACTCAACACTTTTGGCATCATACTCGCATGTCTAGACTTCGGACCATTAGTGGCTTCAGAGGCTCCAAAGTAAGCGTTTGATGAATGATTTGATTAATCTAAGGTAGAAAGTTGTTCTACTACATTCATAGTCTCAAGAGATGCGACGAACTCTGTCATAGGTGTTTTCACTCCCCAAAGTGGTCTAAGAGCCTTTGTGTTGTTCCCTGCCTTGAGTAGGTATGAGCTCTTCCCAGAAACTAGGGATATTAGAGTACCATTGCCCAAGTTAATAAGCGATGCATCATTGTCGAAAGACGGTGTGACTCCACCATTTGTGTCAAGACTAGCGGTAACATTAACTCAGTATAAACTAAGTGAGTAGGGTGAGAACCATAAGATCTAAGGAAACACAGACTCTAGTTCATTTATCTTCTAGTTTGTCAACGTCTAGTTTACCTAGTGGTGTGAAACGTGTGTTGTCAAATAGAATAGAAAATCTTGTATAAATTACCTATGTACTTGTAGAAAATCGTGTTTGTGAGTCTTCTTTACCTTTGATGCGTCTTTACAGTATCTTCAGTAGAGATTGTTCTTGGACAAGAAGTATCCATACCATCTTGTCTACTTTACGTCCTAAGGTGAAGGAAATCATCCAGAGTTCCAACCTAGAACAGTGTGGTCTCAGATCTACAATAGCATAACAATACGTAAAGCTTGAAATCCTAAAGTGGCTGATCTCTTTATGGGGAGAACAGAACCATAAGAACTTACAAGTTGGCGCCATACGACTTGTTATAAACTAAGTGAGTAGGGAGAGAACCATAAGATCTATGGAAACACAGACTCTAGTTCATTTATCTTCTAGTTTGTCAACGTCTAGTTTACCTAGTGGTGTGAAACGTGTGTTGTCAAATAGAATAGAAAATCTTGTATAAATTACCTATGTACTTGTAGAAAATAGTGTTTACGAGTCTTCCTTACCTTTGTTGAGTCTTTACAGTATCTACAGTAGAGATTGTTCTTGGACAAGAAGTATCCGTATCATCTTGTCTACCTTACATCCTAAGGTGAAGGAAATCATCCAGAGTTCCAACCTGGAAGAGTGTGGTCTTAAATCTACAATAGCATAACAATATGTAAAGCTTGAAATCCCAAAGTAATTGATCTCTTTATAGAGAGAACAGAACCATAAGCACTTATAAGTTGACACTCATGGAAGAAAGGGAATACCTGCGACAACCAGGATCTCTCTTCTCGACATTGCCTACACAACGTACCAAAATGCCTTGATTGGTACCTTGTTGACTACGCTCAACAACGTAAGTGTCATATTGACCGTCGCTCCTGATTTCAACATCAGGTTGGATGATCCCACTTTGTCTGAACATCTGCAAGCTCAGATCCAGGTTACTAGTGTCGATCAAGAACCGTTAGCCATCATGGCGACTCTACATCACCAGATGATCTATTGTCTACAGAATCATGCTATGGACCTCAATTTTCATAATTCCACATTGAATGCCCTTTATACGGTTGCTAATCGTTCCAATGACCAGACTACTATCATCTAGATCTTGAAGCAACCAATAATGGAGCTTAAAAAGTTGATGCCTACAAAATGGATCACCAACTACCAGAAGGTGTTCCACACATCTCATCGACACTCTTTTCATACGACGACTCCTTCGATTCTAAAGACACTCAAGGATGGAACCGTGAAGTCCATCTATTTAAAGCCTAGGAGTGAAGATTCGACATGCTCAACCTCTTCCCAGGGGGGAATATTTCTCATTCAGTCGGTATTTTCATATGAAGAAGGTAAATCTAGTCCTTCGATCCATTATTTTAAATCTAATGGAGCTCCGATTTACATTAGCCATCATCGTGGACATTTCGTATAGGATGTCGACCCATCCATATGCGAACTAGATTGTGAAGTTTGTCTTAACCCTGAGTCAGATAGCAACGATGATGGTGATTGTTACAGATGACAAAGGAAGAAGAAAAATCCCAAACCTCGATGCAAACCTTTATCCCTACAACATCATCTACTAAAGGATGATGATGAAGATCCAAATGATGCTAGCCCATGCATAAGCGTATCTACTAAAGGATACACACTTGTATCTATTGAAAGATACAGAACTATATCTCGTAGCAAATATGTATCTACTAAAGGATACATATCACCTGTATCCGAGCCTTAGGAATTACTTCACAAGGAACACTTATGTCAAATCCATCAGATGAAGTTCTGAATTAGCAAACACAAAATGCAGTAGCACAGAACAAAGTCCTAAAAAGGATTGATTATAAGCTTAAGGGAATCAGTCAACAGACGCAGGTTACTCATCACAAAGTTAACGCAATCTCTAAACATATCCAATGTATCAGATGAAGCAAATGAATGCAGTCTCTAAACATATCCATCAAATGAATATTAGTTCTCAATAGTAGTTCCACACACTCAGCCAGTGTATGCTTCTCCTATGTATCAGAAGTATCCAGAGGAAACTGACTATTCCAAGGTATTCAAATTCAATTATCCTTTGATTAGGAAGTACATACATCCTCAAATAGCTCAAGCTAAACAGGCAATAAAAGCCAAGTTGACAAGTAAATCAAAATCCAAGCAACAGTCTGAAAGAGTTCATGAGCCATCAGCATCATCTTCTCATACTTATCGTGGTTTAACAGAACAACAACAGTAGGGAAAATCTGTACAGATTAGTACACTTCCTACATCTCCACCAAAGTCTCAACCTTCTACATCTACTGGGAAGGATAAAGCACCCATGACAGAGTTCGTCGCAACTCTTAAGACTATGACTGCAGTAGAACAACTTTCTACCTCAGATCATTCATCAGACGCTTACTCTGGAGCCTCTGAAGCCTCTAATGGTACTGCTACAATATCTAAATCTTCCAGCCAAATGATTGATGCGGATATGACATTTTCTGAAGAATCAGAAACCAACTCAGCATAGATCACTGATCTCGCAGTACTCTCAGAAGTTCTGATGACAATGCCTTGACATCACAATGTTGATATTAAACCTGAGATAACTGAAGCGGAACCTATAGGTACTGAACCTTTCAGTCCTGAACCAGCATATGCACAACAAGCTGACCCAGTTGCAAGGTACACAGACCAAACCATCTACTGGTCCGTGGTTTATTTTTGATGATCTTCCTCCTAAGAAATGGAGAGGTTGACTACATGAGTTCGACGCATGGATTGACCTACAGATGAACAGACCTAATCATCCTCTGCCAGATATTTTTTATGAATTCACATCTCGTTTCACTGGTACTTTGTGAGAATAGTGGCAAAGTATTTCTGAGTATCAACGAATGCAGTACATACAAGTCACTACAGTCGGAGCACTTCTTAGTGTTATTCACAAAGAATCCATTGGTGACTTTCAACTGATTGACAAGTAGATTCATCAGGAGTATTTTGCTATGAAATGTTGCTCACTTAACAAGCGTGATATCCAAAAGCATTACAAACTGTAACACCCCACTCCCGCGTAACCCGAACTTGACATCGATGGTGATATCCGGATCCGTGCCCCGCGAGGGTAGCGTGCCACATCACTCAGTAAACTCAGTATCAGTTTTTTTTATAAACATTCGTACGCGCGAAAAACAGTAGACAACCGAGCCCGTGTTAAATTTGTATACCATTCCAATCAATACAAATATTTAACAATAATTTAAAAAAATAGTCATTTAATGTATACCAATCCATAATCAAATTGGGCCCGCTATAAATACAAAGTCTTAAGTTCAGACCTTGCGAAAAACAATTTTATGAATAACAGAAGGATG
>JAOSBN010079145.1:0-12605 GCA_027563595.1 Erythroxylum suave | reverse complement strand
TTTCTTTTGCTATTACCTTTAACTCGGTTTATAGCATTCTTCATTGCTTGATTATATCGCCTATAATTTCTGATTTGGTCTTCTTGTTCTGGGAACCAAGTCTGTTTGGTGCTTTGCCCCATCTGCCATCTCCTGAATTTAGCAAGGCAAAATGTATTTGGTGGAAGGTTGAGACAGTGATAAACATCCTCCTTTATAAGATTTGGTGGATAGTTAGGAGTCAAAGTCTGTAATTCAATTGGGAGGTTCCATTGATCTCCTATTATGGCATATTTGACCTTCTCAGTTGTAGGAACATCATGGCATAGACGGGTAGCCTGAGTGTTTCTTATTAGTGGTCCCTGTCCTGTCCAATTGTCAAACCAGAAAAATGCTTTTTCTCCATTCCCAATCTTGCAATTGACTAGAGGTTTAATCATAGATTGAAGTTTCAAAAGTTGGGTCAATTGCCATGAATAGGAAGGCTTGATAGAAATGGACCAAATGCTAGATCCCTTCAGGATATAACTATGTAACCATCGGACCACAGTGATTTCTTTTCTAGGAGAATATTCCAGAGATTTTTTACCAAGATTGTTTTGTTAAAGGAGGCAATTGAAATCAGCCCAAGACTCCCATCCTCTTTCCTTTTACACACCTCTTTCCATTAACCTTAGCAAAGTGACTGTTTGATGTGAGGTTGCCCTATAGGAATCTTCGGAATAGTTTTTCAATGGATTTGATCACTCCTTTAGCTAGTGAAATATTAGAGGACCTATATATGTGTAAGGAATCCAGTATTGCTTTAACATGTTGGAGCCTCCCTCCAAAAAATAGCACTCTATTAAACCACATTCCCAACCTTCTTTGTATTTTTTTTCAGCAAAGGTTGACATTCAGATAATTGAATTTTTTTGGTGGTGATAGGAAGTCCCAAATAGGTCAATGGGGTTTGTTTTCTGCTCATTCCTGTTAGTTGAGAGATTATGCCCTCCATTGTAGTTGCCCCTTCTACTAAGATAAACTGGCTTTTATTGAGAATAATCTCCAATCCGAAAAGGTCCCTAAATATTGACAAAGTGTCCATAAGGACTTCAATGGACCTGCTATAAGCTTTTGTGAATAGTAGTGGTTCATCTGCAAAACATAGGTTGACTAGCCTAACCTTTTTACATTTAGTATGGAATCTAAATGCCTTACATTGTCCCACTCTATGCTGAATAAGTTGACGAATACCTTTATACAAATTATAAAAAGATATAGTGGGATAGGATTACCTTGACGTAAGCCTCTAACACTCCTGAAAACTTATGTTAGGGTACCATTTACAAGAATGGGATGAGAAGGTGTAGTTATGCAGGCCTTAATCCACTTGACAAACACCTCTGGGAATCCCATTAATTGTAGGGTCTGTAGAATGAATCCCTATTCAACATGATCAAATGCTTTCTGAAAGTCCACCTTAATGGTACAGTTCAATGGCCCGTGCTTTCTTTGGTACCCTTTCATCAATTCCTAAACAATAGCAAGATTATCACCAATTCATTGATCACGTAGGAAAACACTTTGATTATCTGAAATTAATAGGTCCAGTACTGACTTTAGCCTGTTTGCTAGGATTTTAGATATAATCTTGTAAAGAAAGTTTGTACAAGCGATAGGCCTATAATCATCCAGAGTAGAAGGGTAGGAGATCTTAGGGATCAAACAAATGTGGGTCTTGTTAATCTCCCTGAGTAGAGTTCCCCTAGAAAAGAATTCCAGCACTGCTTTCTTTACTAAGGGTCCAATCTTTGGCCATTTTTTTGATAGAAAAACCCATTAAAGCCATCAGGGTGTGGGGACTTGTTGGGGTTCATCTGGAACAATCACCCAATCAATGTTGTTAGCTACTGATCAGGACAATATTGTTGATATTAAGGTTTGTGGGCTTCGCAGTTTGCAATTTCCATGACTTTGAAACCATCGCTAGTTTCTCTGGTCATCCAATATTTGGCCATTCATGTCAGATTAATCATAAGTATGGCCCGGGTAATACTAAAAAAAATGGGATTCCAAGATTGAAGCAAACTATTAAATTGCTGTTAAATGCATACAAGAGTATATTACAAAATATGATAAATGATCTCATAAAGGAAAAGATTATCCATACTCCAAACTTTTTGAAGTCGATGGTCTTTTATTGCCAACCATAATCATCATCATTATGGAAGGATCATAGCAGGCTATGACATAGGGAGAGCACCAAGAGATGTTAGTGATTAAAAGCTCCATTTTGAAGTAGAGGAGATCCTAAACAAGTCTGAATTTTCAAAGCAAAACACTATGGAGTAATCTAAGGCGATCCACTCAACATTAACAGGCTTTTGGCTTATCCTTAGAGATTTTTAACAGTTTATTATTCAGGAATGAAGCAGAAGGTAACGTGGCTCCTACACCACTAACTTCAATGACTGTGCAACAGGTTGAGGTAACAGATATGAAGATAGAAGGAAGATACTTTACCTAGTATTATAACCAAAATGCTCAATACAGCTTGAGGAAAAAGGTACATCGTGCGTTAGTGAATGGAGAATGGCTAAACAAGTTCATAGAGAGTAAAGTTGTCCTGGATGCACCTAGAGCCTCATACCGTTCACCAATAATCATTCAATAAATGGATAAAGGAGGCAAGAAAAACCATTCTTTTAAGTTTAATAACTTTCTCATAGAAAAAGAAGGATTTAGATGTAACATCCGTGTGCTATATATAAAACAAATCCTTCTTCTTTTCTGCATTTTTTCATAATTTCATTTTAACCCCTCCCAAAAGTTTCTGTTTATGATTCCCTTTCTATAACCATTCTTCACCACTAGTCACTCAAACCGGTTAGTGTTATATATCAATCTATTCCTCTCGATGAGCCCATCACAACCATACCTATTTTAGCCACCATCGTCACCGGAATCTTTGCAAAAATTGAGGAAAAAATTGATGAAAAAGTCAATTGTCAACTCGTCACTTCCAGTGATTGTTGCCGGTCACCACCACGACCATTTGACTCGTCTCGACGTCAGGAACAAAAACCCTATAGTTTCGTCGCCAATCAACGCCTGGATTGTCGCCGATTGACGGAAAAAGAGGTTAAGGTTTCGATTCGTTTTTCCTCAATTCATTTGAATCAGTTGAGAATTTGATACACACGTTTAAGGAAGATGAGTTAAACGGTGCAGTTTTAGACCAGTTGTTACAAGATGATGAGGGAGCTTAGTAAAGCAAGAAAATGCAACGTAGTTTAGTGATTAGTAATAATATGTAGTCATGTAAAGTAGAGTCAAGTTTTAATGAGATTGGTTAATTGCTAACTGTTGCCAGTAGTAGTTGATATAGTTGTTGCAGGATTGGAGGAGAGTAACGATTGCATAACTGAATTTTCTCTCTCTAAATACTTCTCTTTTCTGCTCAGATTCAGTTTTCTTTCTACCTACTTCTTACATTTTCTGGAATTCGTCTAACCCTAGAATAGTCATTCGGATTACACTAAAACTTGTATCAAATTGGTATCAGAGATTTGTTCCTATCTATAGCTGACGTTGCGTGATGGCTGAAGGAACGAGGGTACAGGAGTTGTGATGGATGGAAGAAGCATTGCAGGTTCAAATGTAAGAGATGGAAATGAGACACGGACGGGGTATGCTAGAGCTTAAAGATTGGATTACTCAATTATTTCAGCATGATCACAGTGACAACAGAGTGAGAGGGACTGCTGATCAGAGAGTTTCAGAAAATGGCAATAGTGATGGAAGTTATAGGAGTCGTTACATGATCCTTACAAGATGTAGCAAGATTGAGTTACCAACGTTCAAAGGGGGAAAACTTGTGTACATAGGTGTTCAAATATGAGCAATTTTTTACACTTGATCGTACACCATCGGAGTGGAAGGTTGGTCTTGTGATGATGTACTTGGAAGGAGAGGCTCTTGCTTGGCACAAGTTATATGTGTGGAACAAAATGACAAGGGATCTTCATAGCTGGGGGGAATAATTGCTAGCTCTCAAACAATGTTTTGGAGAGACGAATTTTTTTGCAGAACTCAAAGACTTGAAATCGAGAGGTACATTTAAAGAATACTATGCAAAGTTCAATTTGTTGTCACAAAAATTGATGATGCCCAATCCATACTTGGTGAGTATGTTCTTGAAAGGGTTGAAATAAAAAATTGAATACCCAGTGAAGTTGTGGATCCTAGGAACTCTCCAACAAGCATATGAGTTGGCTCAAAAGCATAAGATAGTGGTGACACAGTATGGAATTATGGGCAGAGTGCACTAGAGAGGGGCTTATGTTACGATTCCTTTAAGTGCTGTAAGGTCCCCTGGACTTTTACCTACTCCACCGCAAGTAAGTCAAAAAGGGGAAAGGGCAGTTAAATGGAGTAAAGCAACCTCTAGCAAGGAATTAGATGAGAGATGAGCAAAGGGATTATGTTTTTGGTGTCAGGAAAAGTATATCCACGACCATAAATGCAAAAAGAAGATGTTACACATGTATATTGTGGATGATGAACAGAAGAATGAAGAGAGTGTTTTGACAGAAGAAGAAGATCTACCCAACATATCACTGCAAGCAATGTCCGGATTATCAATGGCAAAATATCAACAGATTAAGGTGCAAGCTATGTTGAACAATATTATGATTCATACACTTATGGAAGGGGGGAGTGCATATATTTTTGTAGAACAGAAACTTGTAGATAGATTGGAAAATAGTTAGAAGAAGTGAAGGAATTATCTGTGATGTTTGGGGGAGGAATGAATTGAGATGTAAGCACATATGTAGAAATTTATGTTGGTAGATGGGAGATTGAGAATTTTGTACCGATGCATTGTTGATAAACATAGGTGGTACTGACATGGTATTAGGGGTGTAGTGGTTGTCAGAGTTGGATGATATTGTGTTTAATTACCAAAAGGAACTATGAAATTCTATTGGTTGGGTGAGGAGATGGAGCTCACAAGCTTAAGACACCAGAAGCTGGTGCAATTACCTGACAAGAAATTAAAAAATATATGGAGTGATAAAAATATCATCTGTTGTTTTATGGTAATGTTGAAAATGGAAAAAGTGGGAGATAGGGAAATTAAACAAGTAGAATTAAGAGTGGCAGAAGTACTAGATACAGAGAGGGATTAGAAATTAAACAAGTTGAATTGAGAGTGGAAGAAGTACTAGATATAGAGGAGGGATCATTTTTGCTTTCTAAAGACAAATTGCAAGGTGTTGAAAAAATTTGTAGTAGTATTCGAAGAGCCAAGAGGATTACCTCCATCCAGATTCCACGATCATAGGATTCCATTGAATGAAACAATTTGTAGTAGTATTCAAAGAGCCGAGAGGATTACCTCCATCCAGATTCCACGATCATAAGATTCTATTGAAAGAAGGGACGGAGGTAATGAATCTTCGACCTTACTAATATGCAGGTCTGCAGAAAAATGTGGTGGAGGATTTGGTGAATGACATGCTCCAAGAGGGTATCATTCGTCAAAGCGTCAATCCATTCTCTGCTCTAGTGATATTGACTAAGAAGAAAGTTGGATCTTAGAGATTCTACGTTGATTACAGTTCTCTCAATCAGTGCACGATTAAAGATAAATTTCCTATTCCCTTAGTGGAAGGGCTTTTTGATGAATTAAATGGGGCGACATGTTTCTCAAAGTTGGATCTACAGTCTGGCTATCATCAAATCAGGGTTCATGAAGAAGACATTTATAAAATTGCCTTCTGGAAACATGAGGGACTTCTGAATTTCTGGTAAAACCCTTCCAAAGTTTGATGAACCAAATCTTTAAACCATATTTACAAAGGTTTGTTTTAGTGTTTTTTTATGATATACTCAATTACAGTCCTTCTTTTGAGCTACATTTAGAACATCTGAAATTGGTGTTGGAGGTTTTGGTAGAACAACAACTTTATGTTAAACTTTACAAGTGTTCTTTTGGCGTGGATCGGGTAGAGTATTTGGGTCACATTATTAGTGGCCAAGGTGTGTCTACCGATCCTCAGAAGGTTAGCATAGTGTTAAATTGGCCACAACCTCATAATGTTAGACAACTACGAGGGTTCCTTGGATTATGCGGGTATTACAGAAGATTTGTCAAAGGATATAGGCAAGTGAGCAAACCATTGACAAATTTGCTTAAAAAGGATTCATTTGTGTGGAATGAGAAGGCAATGATAGGTTTTGCAACTTTGAAACTTTCCTTGACATTGGCATCTATGTTGGCTCTCCCAAATTTTCAGTAGAAGTTTGTTATTAAGGCGGATGCAAGCGGGGAGGGCATTGGAGTCATATTGATGCAAAACGATCATCCAATTGCATTCGTCAGTAAAACCCTTTCCATTAAGTATAAACATCTTTCTATTTATAGCAAAGAATTCTTGGCTATAGTGATGGCGGTGTAATAGTGGTCCCATTATCTTACCGACCGCCATTTCCTTATCCAGACTGATCATCATAGTCTGTGATTGTTGGACTAAAGAATAACAACCTCCTTCCAACAAACTTAGATACTGAAGCTTTTAAGGTTTGACTTTTCTATTAAAAATAAAAAGGGTGTCGATAATTCAACTACATATGCTTTGTTCAGAGTTAACAGTGTGGAGTTATTTACTCATACTATCTAGCAGGTTCAGACTGAATTATTGTCTAAGATTCAAGAAAATTGGCAACACGATGTGTCCATTCAAAATTTAATACAACAGATTCAACATGGGACTACAAGGGCATGATTTATCCATGGCAAGATGGTATTTTACGACGGAAGGGTCGTCTCATAGTGGGTCATTCAATTCCATTATACCAAAAATTATTGAACTCTCTCACTCTTCAGCATACAGGGGTCATTCGGGGTGGCTTGGCACTTATAAAAGAATCGGTTTGTTTTTCTTTCGGAGAAGGTTGCAACATGATGTTCATGATTTTATGAAGAAATGTGATTTTTGTGCAAAAAACAAGTATGAAACTGTAGCTTCTCCAGGTTTAATGCAACCTCTTCTTATTCCTCATCAAACATGGACAGATATCAGTATGGATTTTGTCGAAGGCCTTCTCTCATCGGACGGATTCTCAGCCACTTTCATGATGGTTGATCGCCTGAGCAAATATGCTCATTTCATGCCCTTACACCATCTATATACTGCAGAAAAAGTCACCCGTTTTATGGATAATGTTTTCAAATTATATGATATGCCTCAGAAAATTGTAAGTGATAGGGATGTTATATTTACTAGTCTGTTTGGACGACCTTGTTTCGTTTACAAGGTGTTACACTCCAATTTTCGATAGCTTACCACCTTTAATCCGATGGACATACTGAGGTGCTAAATCGCACTCTTAAGACATATTTGCGTTGTATGACTTCGGATTGTCCTACCCATTGTAGTCGTTGGCTGTCATTGGCTGAATGGTGGTAGGATACCTCCTTTCATTCAGCCATTCAGATTACACCTTTTCATGGGTATCCACCTTCTTTCTACTACCCGTATATGGTAGGGGATTTTGCGGTATTAGCAGTTGATCAAGTTCTATTAGATAAGGATACCATGGTTAATAGTCTACGCTTCCATTTGCAACTTGATCAACATCGAATGAAACAATTAGCTAATCGATGTTGCATTAAGCATGTCTTTGAGGTGAATGAGTTAGTGTATTTAAAGTTACATCCATATTGTTATAATAGTATTCAATGTCGTGTTTCTCAGAAATTAGCTGCTTTGTTCTACGGTTCATTTAAGGTGGTGAAGAAGATGGGCTCTGTAGCTTATACTCTAGATTTGTTAGCTGATTGTAGGATTCATCCTATGTTTCATGTGTCGTAATTGAAGCATTGTGTGATAGATGCCACTTCGGTATCTCAAGTTTTACCCTCTTCCTTCTCTTCAGTGCTCTGCACTCCGGTGGCTATTCTTGATCGTCGTTTGGTTATTTGTCATAATAAGCTTGTTGTACAAAATATTGGTAGAATGGTCTTCGTCGAAGGATCATAATGTATCCTAGGAATTTCTCTTTCACATTCAGTAGTGTTTTCCTACGGTTAACCTTATGGACAAGGTTCTTGAGAGGGAGGGAATCGATACAAATGTTTAAGGAACATTGTAGTTTTGGACTAGATGTTAGAAGGTGGTGAGGGAGCTGAGTAAAGCGAGAAAATGCGACGTAGTTTAGTGATTAGTAATAATACGTAGTTGTGTAAAGTAGAGTCAAGTATTAATGAGATTGGTTGATTGCTAACTATTGTAGTAATGGTTGATATAGTTATTGTAGAAGAGGAGGAGAGTAACGATTGTATAACTGAATTTTCTTTCTCTAAATACTTCTCTCTTTTACTCAGATTTAGTTTTTTTTCTACCTACTTCTTACGATTTCTAGAATTTGCCCAACCCTAGAATAGTCATTCGGATTGCACTAAAACTTGTATCAGAATCTGAGTATTTTGCTTTGGAGAAAGTTGTTTTACTCATCAAGAGGTTTCATTTGGTACAAAAATTGTTGAATTCTGAGACTAAAGATTTTTCGATGATCAGAGAGAATATTCTGGTAGCCAAAGGAATATTTTGGTCATCGGAGGTGTTGTTCTGGCAACCATTTTGGTCACTTTTGTGATAAAATTTCTAAAAATTCTAAAAATTATACTGATCATTTTTCCCTAAATAACCATAGTGAGATTATCTATGATTTACGAATTAAAAATAACAGAATGTTTAGATGAGAATAAGGGAAATTTCCGAATTTCATAAATGGACTACTTAGGTAATTCTAATGATACCTAAATTGTTATTGGATTCCAATAACTCCTAATTAGCACTGATTGAGATATTTTACTTCGATTTACTAGGTATAGTAGGAGTGAAACTCCTATTGGAAGGCTCGAACGGACAAGTTTGGTTATCAGATAAATTCATACCGACTTACTGTTATCCTATTTGTACCAGCAAATGAATATTGATCAATGCTGGTATAGATGACAACATGTAACAATGCATAACTACATTTATATGCATGTTTGGATAAATATATTGATGTATTTATATAGCGAACACATATATATAGTAATGTGTACCCGCTTTAGTATAATCCTTTATATCGAATTAACTGAGTGGATATGTTGAGTTGGGTATTGCATAAATGCATTGGTCATTGCATAACTGAATATTTACTTGATAAATTACATGCTTAATAATTTGATATGTATTGTTATATTCAACTGTGGGGAAGAAAAGATCTGTAGGACGTGTCACCAGATGGGTATGCATCAGGACCAGATGTGTATTGGTTATGATTACGAGAGTTCTTTGTTATGATATTGAGATATATTATGGGACGATCTTAGTTGATGCTTGGCTCCCGATTGGACCCTTATTTGTGATGCTTATGACTTTGTACGCTTTGAGCTAGGGCTAGTCTATTGGTGATGCTTGGCTCCCTGCATCCCCTTTGGATTAAGAGAGCCTTATGACTACATGAGTATAGGAGCATGGCTGGGCCGTTGGTGATACATAGCTACCCACAGCCATTCGAGGATTAGAATTGTGAGGACTTACCTTTGGAGATTAGTGTCTTACAGATATTCTCCCCCTACAATTTATTTGTGTTGTTGATGTGATTAGATGTATTTTGATATTCATGCATGACTGTGAGCATAGCATTGGGTATTGTAGGATAGTGTAAGCTTATTCAGCAAGGTCTGACTCCCCTAAACTTTATTTTTCAGGTTAGTTATCACCAGCTTCACAGCAATGACTCCCGTGATGTGTCCGCTGCGACTTACCTATGTTTGTGTATGTTCTTTCTTTATTTTCATTATCTTCTACTGTAACGTCCTTAGTGACGTGATTTTATGAGTTGTAAAACTTCTTTCTGACACACTATTGTTATTAAATTGTATGAACTTGCTGCGTTCTTGAGTTTTGAATTTATTTTGTCACTAACAGTAGGCTTACGTGTGATTTTGGGTTTCAAACCTCGGTCTCACACGCCGATCACATCCCCGTTTTGGGTCGTGACAAGGGAATCCATCAGCAAAAGTCTTCAAGAGGGAGTCAAAGGTAGCAAATCAATTAGTCCAAAAATTGGAACTTATCAAGAATGAGATGAATAAATTAAATGGAAGAAGGAAGTGACATACCTCTAATAAGGTTGAAAGTGCTAAATCCATGTTACTTCAAATCCGAAATACCTTATATCTGGATCCCTCAAATGCTTAAGTCAACGTGAAAGAGAGAATTGCAATGTATGAATAGACAAGGGTAGTGTCCATTCAGATCTCCCTACTAAAGCAAAGAGCAAGATTGAAATGGAACCAAGAGAGTGATAAAATATATATATATATTCCTTAACAATACCATTAAATCTAGGAGATAGGCAAACTTCATTTCTAAGTTAATAAGGCCAGATGGAGAATTAAATGAACTAAGGGAGGAAGTATATGGATACTTCAAAAATTTCCTAGGAACTCAATAGGCCTTCACCTCTTCAACATCTGTGTTAAGCTCCTTCATAAAGAACTCCTTCATAGATGAGCTGAAAGATAATGCAGACCTATAGCTACTCAAAAAATTGAGTAAAAAGCGTTTCAGTTTAATTATATGAAGGCTCTACGACCAGACTGATTCAATGATTCTTCTTCCACAAAACTTGGAGCTCTACCAAGCGCACAATCATTGAAGAAGTAAACGAATTCTTTGCTAATGGGAAATTATTGAAAGAGATTAATAAGACTCATAACTTGTTGGTGCCTAAATCCAATAATTCTAACTCCTTTAAGGATTATAGACTACTATCTTGCTTTAATTTCATATATAAAATCATTTCTAAAGTTCTTGCAGCAAGACTTAAGCAGGCTATCTGACAAATAATTGGAGACTCTCAGAGTACTTTCATGGAAGGCAAAAGCATTGGGGACACCATTCTAATGGCCAAGGAGCTTTTCAAGTGCTATGGTAAAAGGAGAGCCCCTGAATTCAACAAGGCTTTTGATAGTGTTAATGGGACTTTCATTTCACACCTTTTGAAAGCCTTTGATTTTCCTGTAAAATTCTCTAAAAATATTAAGGAATGCTTAACCTTAACTTCATCCAGTACTGGTGAATGGAGAACTAACAAGATTATTCCATGGAGCGAAAGGACTAAGCCAGGTAATCCACTCTCCTTTTACATTTTCATCATACGTATGGAAGCATTTTTTAGGCTACTTATGTACAATATCAACAAAAGCTCTAACTTTGCATACCATAACAAATGTAACAGAATTAAGTTGGTGGATATGACATTTGTGGATGACCTCATATTTTGCAAAGCTAATGTTCAAACAGTCAACATCATAACCAACATACTCAATACATTTAAGAAAATCTCAGGAATTATGATCAATGTGAAGGAAAAGCCAACTAATTATATTTACGAGTATTATGAAGGAAGCAAACAACATCTCAAGCATTACAGGATTCATAATAGCCACTCTACCATTCAAATATCTTGGTCTTCCTGTCTCCAATAGGAAGCTAAGATTCAAGGAATGTCAACCTTTGTTAGTCAAGATACCAAAACAAAAAAAAAAAAGAAAAACTGAATCATTAGAGTAATAAAGATTTATCTTATGGACGAAGGTTAACACTAATCAAAAAGCTCTTTGCAAATTTACTAGTCAGCTCATATGTTGCCTTCTAAAGGAGTGACCAAGTCTATAGAAAAAATGATGAGGAAGTTCCTTTAAAGTGGAAGAGTACAAAGGAACATGATGGCTAAAGTTAAATGGTAGGATGTGTGTCTACCTAGGCTAGGCATTTATGTTGGGATATACAACCAGACAAAGTGATAAACAGAGTTAGATAGATGAATATGGAAAAAATACTTTGTCATTTCTGTTTGCTTCAATATCTTGAATAAACATCAAATGCCTATATATAGGCTTACACAGCAACAAACTAAACACAAAATGAGGGCCAACTAGGCTCATTATTAACAACTTAACAACTTACGAAAACTAAGCTACCAGAAAAGTAGAGTTGGTCAACAACAAATCTTGACTTTGAATTATTCTTCTATAGCCTCCCTTGATTCAAAGTCACATACACCCAACATCATCCTGAAATAACTGAACTTTTCTTTAGATAAGGTCTTCGTCAATACATTAGCTACCTGATCGTGAGTGTTGTAGTACTTTAAGGATATCTCTTCTCTCACAACTAAATTACGAATAAAATGATATTGTATATCAATATGCTTTGTTCTGATATGAAAGGTTGGATTCTTCGTCATGTAGATTGTTGCTTTGTTATCACAAAATATCTCTGTAGGTTCTTCTTGCTTCTGTTGAAGATCAACGAATATCCTCCTTAGCCAAATGGCTTGACAAGCTGCTGAAGTTGCAGAAATATACTCTGCTTATGAAGTTGAAAGTGTCGCTGTCATTTGCTTCTTTGAGCTCCAAGTGATTGCTCCCGACCCCAAGGTGAATAAATGTAACATCCCATCACCGATGGGAAGGGTAAAATAGTATTTTGGAAGGGGCTAGGAGTGTTTTAAAAATTGTTTGGCTATGTTCATGCATTCATATATGCATGTGAATAGTGAATTTTACACAT
>JAOSBN010079084.1:0-12608 GCA_027563595.1 Erythroxylum suave | reverse complement strand
AAAATGGCTATATGAAAAGACCATAACCTAAAATTGAATTACCAATTTCAGTTTTTGTAAGAAGAAAGAAGGAAGATTACTGTTTATAACCTTATTATAGCCATCTGCATAACAAATTGTAAAATTACCTTTTTGCCCTTATGTTGGTTTTTCTTTCTAGATCTCCCGTTTTACATGATATGGTGATTAACACACAAGACCTCATCTTGGTGCTGAGACTTGATGGGTAGCAAGTCCATCAATCTACTGGAACCAATATAATCACCAAATCTCCTTAGAGCATCTAGAAGTGATGATAGCACTATAAACTCTTTGTTTGAGCGAATGTTCCCTGATACATATTTCAATCAATAATTCGAACATGCAGGCACTAGATTAATACTTTCTAAAATTCCATTCTGATCATATCAAGAATTATAATGAAACAAATATGAGTTCACCACTCATCAAAACTATGGTTCATAATAAGCGAATGCTTAAGTTGTATGTTTTAAGATTAAAGTAATGGCCCACTTTATTCATGAAAACATACTTGATTCCAAGTTCATTTAATAGTGCCATTATCGATAGTCAACTACTATCATGATACGAAACTCATCATTCCCTTGAAGAAGATAAAGTTACTTGTAAATAGACTAGCTTTCTAGGGTATTATATTTACGTAACTCCAACACTAGCCTCATAAAATCCATAAGGGTCCTTTGTTGTTGCTTGCCAGGGTTCACTTCTTTAGCCATATTTCTTTGGAATTCCTTAACCATTTGTTCTTTCTCAACCTCTTCTTCTTCTTCTCTCCGAGCTTTCCTAATGGTTCATTCTAAATGTGTTATATCTAAATTTGACTTCTTAGTTGCATGACTTGAACCCCTTGTTACACTTGTGTTCATACAAGAGCACAATTCCTACATAAACTAACGAAAAACGAAACAAAAACTAAAATTATCCTCGGATATGACCTTAAAAACTTGTCACTCAAGGTTACATGTGTTAAGTTTTACTAATTATAACCTTGGTAATTACCACAAGTGTTGGAGTTATGTAAATATAGTTCCCTGGAAAACAAGTATATTTACATGTAACTTAATCCTCCTTGAGTTATAGGTTTGTAATGAAAATATTTATTCTTAATAAAATAAATAATTTTCGTTTTATTTTTATAAGTACAATATAACTAGTCATAAGGAACCAAGATTGTTTTGTTAATAATATACATATACATGAAGATGTATGGGAAACACGTATATTATTAGAATATAAATTAATTGATTCACAGTTGAATAATCAAGTTGGTCACTTGATTATGGTTTAGACTGTAGTATTGCGATTTATTTTCATATAAGTAAAGGAGTTTACTTCAAGGTAATGATGAGTTTCATGTTATGATGGTTGTTGACTATCGATAATGGCACTATTAAATGAATCTGGAATCACGTATGTTTTAATGAATAAAGTAGGTCGTTACTTTAATCTTAAAACATACATTTAGCATTTTCTTATTATGGACCACAATATTGATAAGTAGTGAACTCATTTATGTTTCATTATAATTTCTGATATGATCGGAATGAATTTTTATAGAGTATTAATCCAGTATCAACATGTTAGAATTATTAGTTGAAACATGTATAAGGGAACATTCACTCAAATAAACAGTTTATAGTAATATCATCAGTTCTAGATGTTTTATGGAGATTGGTGATTAAATTGGCAACAGAAGTTTGATAGAATAGTTATCCATCAAGTCTTAACACCAAGATGAGATCTTATGTATTAATCACCATATAGAGTAAAACAGGAGATCTAGAAGGAAAAACCAATATAAGGACAAAATGGTAATTTTACCCTTTGTTGTGCAGATGACTATAATAAGGTTCATAATAGGGTTTACAATTGGACATCTTATTTGAAATATGTGTTCTCATAATATTTAGTAATTCAAAAGTTCAACTAATTGTCTTTAGTGGAAGAATGACATTTAGTTAATAGGCTTGAATTAATTCTAATGAGATTAATTTAATTATGGGCTTATTAGAGCTTAAATTATCTAAGTCCAATAAGATTCTCCACTTGGCTTCAAGAAGGTTATCAAACAAAGCAAGAAATATAAATGGAGGTTTAGAAGCCCAAATGAACATTTAGAAATGGGCTAGACTTTGGTTTAATTTTACTAATTAGATTAATTAAATTAAAAGAAAATTCTTAAAGAAATGGAAGGTGAAATTTTGGTTTTATTAGGGCTAAACATGCAGCTGCACATTTAGCATTGAATTGCTAAATAAAGGTGGTATTTATCATACTTTATCATCATTAAATGGTTTAATGGTTGTCTTTTAATGATGGCATGTATTGTAACCTTTTAGCATTCATTTGGTTAAAGATGAAAGAGGTGCATTGATGGATCATCTTCCTTCTTTCATCACTAAAATTGAAATTGACATGTCATTTTAGGCTATTGGTCTTTTCATATAACCATTTTAAAATAAATGAGAAGAGTCACATTTAATGACTTCTTTATGTTTGATTAAAAAATGAAGTGATGCGTTGGATGCTATCCATTTCTTCTTTCTTTTCATACATAACCAAAATTGAATAAGTGTAAGAGAGGTGTTGTTGCATTTTTTGGACTTTCTCTCCTTTCTTGCATGTGTTAGCCGAAATTTACATAAGAGGTGTCTCATCTTTGGCTTCTTTCTTCTAAGAAAAATCTCTTCCAAATATTTCTTCTCCTTTCCCACCAAATGATCTTGTTAATCAAGTTGTCTAACAAGAACAAGTGGTAGACCGGATTGCTTGAGGATACAACAACAATGAGAGGATACATTGACAAAGGAAAGGATTCAAAAGCAAGGCTAAAGAAGGAGAGGATAGCACAATGAGGAGCTAAAGCTGAAGCAAAAGAAGTCGGTAATATAATCTACATCTTGTTCTTATAGTAATTGTTTTCCATATACCGTATCATGGCATGGCATGTTGATTTAGTTATCTTGCTTCAGCTGTATTTTGATTTCTTAAAAAGTTTTGAAATCTACCACTTTAGTCAAATCGTGCATGTTTTATTTTTCGATCTAACAATAAGTGCATGGGTTGTTCACGTAGTACCTAAGGTATCGATCCCACGAGGAAGGGAACTAGTCCTAAAATCTAAAGGTAGCTAAGTTTGCAATCGACCTAATTAATAAATAATGTAGAAAATAAACCAATTGATAATCAAAATTGAGAAATTAAAGTGCCACAGGAATGAAAAAAATAGTAAACCCACATAAATAATCCGAAAACCAACCTAGAAATAACCAAGTGAGGGAAAGGGGGATTCAATTTGAAACTAAGAAAATCCACCAATTATGCAATTTTCGATTTAAAAGGCCTAAACAGTCTTACGGTGAATTACTCTCTCTCGTATGATAACTGTTAACCTTAATTGATAATCCCTAATTCAAATTATGGGAATTGCGATCTCTTGATCTGAAATTGGTCCAAAACCTAAATTAGTTCTGAATTTGTCTATTAACCTACTGAGAATCTATGCTCGATTTGTCGTTACACAATTCTACTAGTTTGATTCAACTCTCTACCCATCGATTTACCTAACTCTCATTAGTCCAAATCGATAATTTTTATCAATTCACCCTCTCAGTTTACTGCCAAGTTATGAAGAATTGAAATTGAATCACAATCAAATTGAAATAAAAAACCATCTGTAAATTTTATTAATCTCAAGAACCAAAACAACCTGAAGGTGAGTTTAGGAAAAAGATCAGCACTCAATAAAAGTAATTCCAATCAATATTCAAATTTCGTACATTAATGAAATCAAAATAACAGTAGAAAATACTATCAGGAATGATCTCGAAGGCCACGATTGTAAGAAACTGCCTATTCAAGGAAATACTTCCCGTTAAAACATATCTTTGTGCCTCTATTCCTTTGTCTCCTTTCTCAATCGCTTGATTTCTCTCTAGGTTTCTCTCTAATTTTTTTAGAAACTCATTATTTTGCTTCACTCTCTTCGCTCTCTAATAACTATTGGTGGCTATCTCATAGTGTGCTATTTATTTTGTAGCAGTCCTAAGTCAAACTCGTGTTCGAAACGGTCCAAAAAATTACTCAAAATTTGAATTTTTGTCTCAACCAGACGTAAGACATGATCGTGAGCCTACATGTCACAATTGTGGCTAGTGCTTTACCCTTTCTGTCATGATCATGGCCTAGCTTGACGCTCTCTGTCAGGATTATGGCCCAAAGTGCATGTTCATGTCTTGATTGTTTCTTGCTCTTCTTTCTCTGTCATGACCGCGGCCAAGGTGAACGATCGTTTCCTATGCTTTTTACTCTGAAATTCTTCAAATCTTCACCGTTCTTCCCCATTTACCCTGCAACGCTAGCACAAACATCAACGAACTTCAAAAGTATTCAATTTAAGCTTAAAGATTCCAACTAACCCATCAAAAACACCTAAACACAAAACTAACCTAATTAAAGCCTAAATGCTTATTAAACAAAACACAACTATCACATGCCAAAGGGTTTTTTTCCCACCAAAGATGTGCCAACAAGTTGTTATCTCAATAATAGTACCCAGCAATCATACAAACGGGCCCTTTTCCATTTGAAGTTGTGCCAAAATGTTGTTTTCTCAACTTAAGTGCCTAATAATCGTGCCAACAAGCTTTTTTTTCCCATTCAAGAAGTTCCAAAGGTTGTTTCTTCAGAAAAAGTGCACAGAGACTGTGCCAACGGGCTATTTTATCACTAAAAGTGCCCAGCAGTCATGGAGCAGGTCATTTTCACCCCCAAATCTACGCGAAGTGTTGTTTTCTCACCAAAAGTGCTTAGCGCCAATTTCAGTGAAACGTTTTACCCACAGAAGTTGTGTTAACAGGTTGCTTTCTCAGCAAAAGAGCCCTACATCAATGTCAATCGATTGTTTTTCCCACCAAATATCTGCCACCAATATGTTATCTCAGCAACAATTCCTGACAAATGTGCCAATGGACCCTTTTCCCATCAAAGGTGTGCCAACATATTATTTTCTCAACATAAGCACCTAGCAACTGTCCCAATGGGCTTCCCATTGAAGATGTGCCAAAGGTTGTTTTTCCACCGAAAGTGCTTGGAGACCAGCCAAGGGGTTGTTTTTCCCACCAAAGGTATGCTAACAGACTATTTTATCACTAAAAGTGTCCAATGATCATGGCTACAGGCTATTTTCAACACCGAATCTATGCCAAGCGTTGTTTTCTCACCAAAATTCCCTAGTGTCCATTTCAACAAGTAGCTTTCCCGTAAAATTTGTGCTGATATGATGCTTTCTCAGCGAAACTGCCCAGCATCTATGCCAAGAAGTTGTTTTTTCCCAATAAAGATGTGGGAATTAACCATTTTCTTAAGGGAAGTGCCTAGCAACAATATAAAGGGGCTATTTTCACAGTGAGACTGACCAACGACCTTATCAACTTACTGTTTTTCCTACCAAAGATGTGCCGAAGCGCAATTTTCTTAGTTGATTGTTTTTCCCACAAACTTTATGCCAAAGGTTGTTTTTTCTCTTAAAATGCCCAAAGACCAAACCAACGGTTTGCTTTTCCCCCCAAAGCTATGGAAATGAGCTATTTCATCACCGAAAGTACCCAGCAATCATGAAAATAGGATGCTTTCACCCTCAAATTTGTGCCAATTGTTGTTTTCTCACTAAAAGTGCCCAGCATCCATTTTAATGAACTATTATTCCCACAAAAGTTGTGTTAACAGGTTGCTTTCTCAATGAAAGCATCCATGCCAATGAGTTTCCTTTCCCACCAAAGATGTGCCAACAAGCCGCTACCTCGACAACAATTCCCAGCGGTCATGCTAACGGGCCCATTTCCCATCGAAGGTGTGCCAATGATAACTTGTTTTTTATGCATGTCATTTGTATGTGTTTTATGTTCTTTTGATACGTTTATGTTTTGTTTATGTTTCTATGGTAATTCATCTCTTTGTATGTTCTAGGCGATGAAATACAGAAGTGATACAATTTAGAGTGAATTTGGCTAATCTGGAACTGAAAAGAATTTCAACATGACCATGTTGAATGTGCCGCAATGCTGGCAGATTGCTACATGTGAATCTTGGATTAAATACCTTAGGATTTAGGCTCGAATCACACAGTCCCTTATGCTGGACGAAGTCAAGTTATTTTGTTGCCCATTGGAGCTTTATTTTCATGTTTTATTAGGGCCTATTTTGTTTATTGTAAAGAGAAAAAAAAACCTAGACTATTAATAGACTCACTTTTAGAAAATTAAGAAATGATCAGAATTAGAAGAGAACAATAGCGATAGCAGCTCTTGTGTGTGGGAAAAAGATAGAACAACTCTTCTCTAACAATATTGTCTTTTACTATTGCTATGCGTGGCTAACTTTTCATCTAGACAAGGTATCTAACGTTCAATTAATGTAATTCGTAAGACTCCTTTGATTTCATTGCTTTTGTTTATCTCTTATGTTTGTTTCATTTCCACGCTTTAATCGATTTATTATTGTCATGTTTTTTGATTAATGAGGCCTATTAATTGATTGACTTGGTGATAAATTGCCAAATAGATTAGTAAACCTGTGATTTCTGTCTATCGAGGTAGCGAATTAATTTTAATTAAGAAATTAATGAGATTAAATAATTTAGTCTAAATAGGTTGCGGCTTTTCCGATTCCGTTCGCTAAGACAAAGGTCCATTAGAGTCTACTGCTACCATAGATTATATTCTGTGGAACTTTACTCGGGAATAGTCTAATTAGTTAGGGTAATAATCTGCGGAGCTTTACTCAGGTTATCAAATAATTACGAATTGATTGGTTGATACATGTTGTTCACTATCTGCTATAACTTTGTCCATAAGATTGAACTGAGTTTATGTTTTTAAGTCTATGATTGGATTACAGTATGGAATGGAGGAGTACCTTGATTGGGCCTTTCTATACATTATTTTTAGTCTTTATTTTTAATCGCCTTCCACATGATTTCGTGTTCCATAATTAATCATTCCCAAATAAATTCTTCTTATTTTTATTATTTTCCATAAGTAAACAATCCTTACACTGGCCTCTATAGTTTGATCCTATTCACCACTTTGCTCGTTTAAGTGTTCTAGAGTAGGAATTTATTTTTGCTGGTTTGACACGCCATCAAATTTTGATGTCGTTACCAGGGACTAGTGTTTAGGTTTTTGTTTATTTGTGTTTCTAATCATTTTTTAAGTTGTTTGCATGCAGCATTATGTTTCTACAGGTGATTTATTATTTGATCTAAACATAGGGAAAACCGCAAATCAACTCAAGAAAGCTACTAAACTACGTAAGAGACAAGCTTTTACTTCCGTGCAAGTTTCGCCGGACCAAACTAAGAACTCGTCTGCTTTTTAGACCAAGTTATTGGAAGATTTTGAAGGAGCAGAGATGGCAAATCAGCAACCCATTCCACCTGCACAACTAGCCAGAAATCAAGCTCCTACAACTCTGAGGGATATGCTTGAAGCACCAGTAGAGGATCAACCTCTATGTATTTAGTATCAGGCTGTAGATGATTGGTTTGAGTTGAAGGCTAGGTTGTTTAGGTTTTTTCGAAATTTCATAGGTTACCTTCTGATGACCCGAATAGACATCTCAAGGATTTTCATGTGGTCTATTATAGATTTAAACTGAGAGGCATAACACAGGATCAGTTGAAACTACGTGCCTTCCCTTTTTCTCTAAAGGAAGCAGCTAGAGATTTGTTGTATTATCCTCCACCTAGGACAGTGGATGCATGGACTGATATGGCACGGTTATTTTTAAAAAATACTTCCAAGCTTCCAGAGCTACTAATTTACGCAGAGAGATTTATGGCACCAGACAAAAAGATACAGAAAATATATTTGAATATTATGAGAGATTTAAAAGGCTTTGCACAAGTTGTCCTCAACATGGAATTACAAAGCAGCTCCTTATTCAGTACCTCTATGATGGGATGTTACTAAATGATAAGAAGATTCTTGATGCTGCTAGTGGGGGAGCCATAGTGAACAAGACACTTCAAGAGGCCAAAAACTTAATTGCAACAACGGCCGTAAATCTTCAGTAATTTGGGTATCGTTCAGAGACATACACTCGCAGTGTCCATGATGTAAGTAGTTCTAAACTCGAAAGTAGACTTGAAAAGATTGCTAAATTGCTGGAAAGATAAGTTATTAATTCTTCCAATGCTAATAGTGTCAATGCAAATGTTATAACAAGGGACCACAAGTCCCTGTTTGCCATATTTGTGGATTTTAGGGTCATTTTACCAATACTTGCCCAACTTTGCAAGATGATACTACTTAAGCTAACATCAATGCAATCAATAATAATTATGAGTCCCAGAGAAAATATGATCCCTATTCTAATACTTACATCCCAGGATGGAGGGATCATCCCAATCTGAGATATGGGAGTGGGTTGTAAGGTTAGAGTAGTCAATAGCATCAGACTCAATGGCAGTAGCAGTAGTAGTATTCGAGGCCTAACTATGGTGATCAAATTTTCACCATGGAGGATCTTATGTCACAGATGACTACGGCTCAATTGACGACCAATACACAACTGCAAAGTTTGGTTCAGTTTTAGACTGATTCAGCACAATTTCAGACTCAAACTAATAAAATTTTCAAGAGCTGAGGGAGCAAATTAGTCAACTGGTCGCTACACAAAATCAAGAAAATTGCCTTCCCAGCCTACTATCAATCCTAAGTAGAATAAGAAATTGCAGAATGATAAGGAGACTTTAAAGATGTTTTAAAAAGTGAAAATCAACATCCCTCTTCTCACATTGCTTACACAAGCACCAAGGTACCACAAATTTCTAAAGGACTTGGTTACTAGCATGACCAAGATGAGAGGCAATCAGCGTGTTGTGATGGGTGAGAATGTCTCAGCACTGTTGCAAGGCAAGTTACCAATAAAGGAAAAGGACCCAGCTATGTTGACCATTCCATGTAAAATTGGCAATGTTGGTATCTATAGGCCATGCTAGATTTAGGGGCTTCAATAAATCTTATGCCATTGTCTATTTATATTACCTTGAATGCCGGTCTGTTGAAGTAAGATAGTGTGATTTTAACATTAGCTGATCGCACCACTAGGTACCCTGAGGGATTGTTGGAGGATGTTTTAGTGTAGGTAGATGATCTAGTATTTCCTGCAGTTTTTTATATAATGAGAATGGAGGATGAGGGGTCACTTGCGTCTAGGATGATGTTGTTAGGATGCCCATTTTTGAGCACTTCTAGGACAAAAATTGATGTTCATGGGGGGACTTTAACTATAAAGTTTGATGGTGCTATAGTTACATTCAATATTAATAATACCATTAAGCTTCCTATTGATTATTGTACAGCTTTTGCTATTGATTATATTAACCCCTTGACCGAGAAAGTTCTCGTGTTGTGTTTTGATGATTTTTTGCAGGTTGTGATAACTAATAACATTACTCCTGCAAAGTTGTCAGAAATCGAGACTAAATGGGTAGTTCCAAGAGGTGTGGTCCAAGCTATACATGATTTGCAGGCATTACAGGCTATGTTTGGCTTTGCAGCAACCACTGCAAATTCACAACAACAAATTACTTTCCTCCATTCTTCAGCTACCAATATTGGAGCTCAAAGCATTACCTGCACACGTCAAGTTTGTCTTTTTAGGGGAGGCCGAAACATTACCTATGATTGTATCTAATCAGTTGAACAGTTTAGAGGAGGAGAAGCTTATTCGTGTCCTTAGGGAGAATAAAGAAGCTATTGGATGGTCAATTTCAAACATCAAGGGAATTAGCCCTACCATCTGCATTCATCGAATGCTATTGGATGATTGCAAATCCAACAGGGAACCTTAGCATTGATTGAATCCACCAATGATTGAGGTCGTAAAAAAAGAGATACTAAAATTATTGGTTGCAGTTTTGATCTATACTATTTTAGATAACAAGTGGGTAAGTCCAATATAGGTAGTTCCTAAAAAACTAGCATTACTGTTGTTGAAAATGAAAAAGGAGAATTAATACTCGCTAGAGTTCAAAATAGGTGGCGTGTATGTATTGATTATAGAAAGTTAAATGTTGCTACTTGTAAAGATCATTTTCTCTTACGATTTATTGATTAGATGCTTGAGAGACTTGTAGGTCATTCTCATTATTGTTGTTTATATGGTTATTCAGGTTTTCACCAGATTTATATAGTGCCTAAAGATAAAGAAAAGAGAACATTCACTTGTCCGTTCGGAACTTTCTCTTACAAACTCTTGCCATTTGGTCTATGCAGCGCTCCGACGATGTTTCAGAGATGTATGATAAGTATCTTTTCTGACTATGTAGAGGAAATTATTGAAGTTTCCATGAATGATTTTATTGTGTACAGAGATTCCTTTACATCTTATTGAGAAAATTTGAGGAAAGTGTGGGAAAGATGCATTGAAAAATACCTTATGCTTAATTACGAAAAGTGTCATTCTTGGTTGATCAAGGCATCATGTTAGGACATATAGTTTTGGCTAGGGACATTCAAGTAGATAGATCAAAATTTGATGTGATTAGTTCGCTACCTTACCCCGCAAATCTACTAGAAGTACATTCTTTTCTTGGTCATACAAGTTTTTACAAGCGATTTATCCGAGATTTTTCAAAAAAAGGTCATCCAATTAGCAACCTTCTATAGAAAGATGAGCCCTTTAAATTTAATGAAGATTGCAAAAAGGCATTTGATATTTTGAAGGAAAAGCTAGTGACTACACCTATTACCAAACCACCAGATTGGAACCTCCCTCTCCAGCTCATGTATGATGCCAGTAACTATGTTGTAGGAGCAGTTCTTAGGCAGAGGATAGGTTGTCATCCTCATATGATCTATTATGCATGAAAGACACTAGATAGTGCTCAACAAAACTATTTACCCACTAAGAAAGAGATGATTATTGTGGTCTTCACACTAAAGAAATTCCAATCATACTTGCTTGGTATGAAGGTGATAGTGTATTCAGATCATGATGCTCTTCGGTACTTGATGAGCAAAAAGGATGCCAAGCCAAAACTTATCCGGTGGGTTCTTTTGCTGCAAGAATTTGACATTGAGATCAGAGACAAAAAAGAGCAAAATACCTACTCATAGATCATGTTAGTGGGCTGAACAACACTTCTGGAGATGATTTGGTCGTTACTAAGGAGTTTCTTGATGAGCAATTATTCACGATGACTTTAACATGTCCATATAAAAATCCATCATACCCGGATTTGGAAAATTTTATCACTCAGAATGGATACCCAGATGGTAACACATCTTACCAGTGCCATAATTGAAGAATGATGCTAGGTATTACATTTAGGATGATCCATATTTAAGGAAAATGTGTTCTAACCAGATTGTACGAAGGTACGTACCTGAATTTGAGATTTCTTCCATATTAAAATTTTGTCATGCATATGCTTGTGGTGACTATTTTGGCCATGTAGCTAGGAAAGTGCTTGAATCTTGTTTCTACTGGCCTAACATTTTTAAAGATTCTTAAGCATTTTGCAAAGCATGTGACAGGTGCCAAATGATTGGCAACATAGGCCAAAGAAATGAAATGTCTCAGATCCCACTTATTGTTTGTGAAATATTTGATATATGGGGGATTAATTTCATGGGCCCTTTTCCATCGTCATTTGATTTTAAGTGCATTTTGTTAGCTGTCATTTTGTTTCAAAATAGGTAGAGGAAAAAGCTACTCGAACTATTGACTCTAAGGTTTTTTCGATTTTGTGAAGGTTAATATCTTTTTTAGGTTCAGCACTCCGAAAGCAATCATTAGTGATCGCATGACTCATTTCTGCAACAGAGTGTTTGCTGCATTACTGAAGAAATATGAAGTTGTGCATAGGACCTCTATGGCCTACAATCTTTAAACCAATGGGTTGGCAGAATTGTTCAATCGAGAGCTAAAGTGTATTTTGGAGAAAACTGTGAATTTTAGCAAGAAAGACTAGAGCTGGTGTTTGGATGATGCTCTTTGGGCTTACTGCACTACTTACAAAATGCCATTAAATATGTCTCCTTATAGACTTATCTATGGCAAGGCCTATCATTTTCCAGTAGAAGTTGAGCATCGAGCATCTGGGCCATAAAGCAGTACAACATGAACTCTGATGCTGTTGGGCAACAAAGGAAGCTGTAGATTCAGGAATTGGAAGAACTATGGAACCATGCTTTCGATAACGCTGTTACATACAAGGCCAAATCTAGAGCATTTCACAATAAGTAGTTTGTTGAGAAGAAGCTCAAAGTTGGACAAAAAGTACTTTTATTTAATTTGACTTTGAAACTTTTTGCAGGAAAATTATGATCCAAGTTGATTAGACCTTTTGCAGTTACAAAGATTTATCCTTATGGTGTTGTGGATATTCAAAGCATGGAAACAAGAAAAATTTTCAAGGTGAATGGCCATCATTTGAAGCCATTTTACGAAGGATTTCATCCCTATTCTGTTGAAGTTATGTCTTTGATTGAACCTCCCTATATGTTAGCCCCAAAACTTTTTTTTTTAATTAAGCATCATTAGCTTAAATTGAGTAAGTTAGATTAACATTAATTAAG
>JAOSBN010079043.1:0-12610 GCA_027563595.1 Erythroxylum suave | reverse complement strand
TTATTTTAATTTAATATTTTATTATTTATAATTTTAAATTTATATGACTAATAATATTTTTTAATTATTTATACAACGATTAATTGTTTATTAAATTAATGAGTTTTTTTTTGTCATTTTATCTTTTTTTAGCAACTACAACCGCACTTGCCAAACACTTATTTTCACGTTTCAGCAGTTATCAAAAAAGCAATCCTAACTACATAAGTATTTATTAAAAATAAGTACTTATCATTTCAGTAGGTTGTCAACCGCCACTGCTCTACCAAACCAAGTCATAGTCTAACTTTCCTCCTCGTATAAGCCCGTAAGCTTATTGTAAATTTAACACAAATTGAGAAAAGTACTTCAAGAGTGGAAACATAAATGCAAACGGGCCATACATGTAAGCTAATGATTATTTTTTATTAAAACAATTAAAAGTAGGTTTACATGGGATAATATTGAATAAAAAGTTAAATTTATCTCCTTATTTTCACTACAAATTTCTTTTTATAAGAGATATTAAAATATTAAAATTAAAATTAACTACGAACTTGATAAATAGTTAATTAAAATTATAAATAATATTTTACTAATTATTTATATATAATTAATTTAAATAATTTCAAATATAAAATAATTATTTTAATTTAATTTTGTAATTAAATTAATTGTTAATAAATATAATTAAACTTAAAATATCTTTTAAAATAAGAAATTTAAATATAATTTGATTAAATAATTAAAATATATTTAAAATGAAATGTAAATTTTGAATTATTTATTTAAAAATAAAATAGTTTTATTGATAATTTATTAATAAATATTATATAAGAGATTAAAATAAATTTAATTAATTAAAAAAATTATCCTTAGGTTTTAACTAATATATAATTATTATCAATAATAAAAATATAACTGCAATTGATTAGCAGAAAAAGTTTTCTGAAAACTTGTGTTTTTGGTTCAAAAATGGGAAGAAACGAAGAAAATTAAGGAAGAAAACATACATACAAGGTCGCGATCGTGCACTTAAGCACGTTCATTGTCGCAATAGTCGCTGATACACGATCGCGACTCTGCTGGACAATAAGGAAAGTGGCAATCATGCTGTAGCACAATCGCGACTCTGCTGGATAATAAGGGATGTCGCGATCGTTCTGAGCGACGATCACGACATTGTTGAAAGAAAAGGGATGTCGCGATCATGTAAAAAACAAGGATGTCGTGATCGTTCTGTAGCATGATCGCGACTTCGAGACTCTTAAGAGCATGAGAAATATGTATCTGTTTTCATTTTTTAAGTATTATTATTATTAAATGTTTTTTTATTTTCATTATTATGATTATATTCCTTATCATTATTTAATTATTTAAATTAATTTATTTCTATTAAAATTATAAAATTCCTTACTATGCTAAATTTTCTTCTTATTAATTTTAAATTTATAACTCTTAATTATTTAATTAATGTTATTATTATGATTAGTTTTGTACTTCAGTATATTACTTATTAAAAATAAATGTATTGTTTTTTATGAAAAATGTTTATTTTTATTTATAACATTATTAAATGCCTTATTATTATGAAATGTATGTATTTATTTATTTATTTATTATTATTATTATTATTTATGAATTTTATTTCCATTATTATAATAACTATTATTATTATTTTTATTTTTATTATTGTTATTATTTATTAATGAATTTTATTTTCATAATTATAATAACTGTTAAATATTTTTTTAATAATAAGAAGTTTTATTAAATTTAAAATTTTCAGGGTATTTATTATATTTATTATGATTATTATTAAATTTCTAATTAATATTAAAATTTTATTATTATTATTATTTTTATTATTATTATATTCGTTATAATTAATTATTAAATTTATTAGTTATTTTAATATCTATTAGTATTATGAAATTTGTTATAATTACTAATTTTCTTCTTCTTATTATTAACTTTATTATTCTGATTAATTTAATAATTCTTATAATTTTTATTTATGATTAAATGCATATATGTTTATTTCTATTATTATTATAAAATAGCTTATTATTATTAACGTTCTTCTTATTATTGTTAAAATTAGTATTCTTATTAATTTAATTATTGTTATTATGATTTATTATTACTATTATTAATTTTGTACTTGAGTATATATACTTATTATTATTATTAAATAAAATTATTCTGATGTATTTTATTTATTTATGTATTTATGTATTTATTATTATTATTATTATTATTATTATTAGTACTACTACTACTACTACTACTACTACTACTACTACTACTATTATTATTATTAAAGTCCTCATTATAATTAATTTTATTCTTTTAATTATTGAATTAATTGATTTAATTAAATTTATTATTCTTCTTATTATGATAGAATAATAACAATTATGTTAGTTAAAATTTTAGAAAGGAATAAGTAAAATTTGATAGTAAAAATTTGGAATGATAAAAAATTATAATAAATGGACAATGTAATGTTTTTCTTATAAATGGATAACATATTATAATAAATAAGTAAAAACCTAAAAACATATAGCTCACGGGCGTAATTTAAAAAGTTAGGCCCGTGACTATTTTTAAGTCACGCCCGTGAGTGTTGCGAGGAATTATATAGTTATAAATTATATATAAAATGAAAAATTTTAAAATTTGAAAAATATTTGAAAAAATTAGAATTAAAATTTAAAAATGAAATTGACACTCGTATGTTTAGAATATGAAGTTAACCTAACAAATGACGATGGTTTTGTCATCTTCTTCTTCCACAGAAATTTGTTCACCGCTGTTTTTTCATCTTCTTCTTCCACCAAGAATCGTTGTCTGGTGAACGAGTTGTTGAATAACCCAAGTGTGAGAATCTTCCATTTTTTCAGATCCAAAGTTTGGACTGTAGATCTTAAGTTCGGTCGTTGGCATCTGTTGTGGTTTTTGCGTATTATTCTCTGTCATTATCGGCATTTGTTGGCTTTTGTCGCCGCCTTTGCTGCAAGCTGTTTACATATATATGAGTAATGTTTTATATCGTTAAACATATGTTGGTATTTGGTATTTTATGATTTTAACGTAACAAAATGTTGGTTTAATATAATAGAGTTTTGTTTTGGTTTGGATCTTTGGTACGGCTTTGGTTTTTGATAATGTAATTGGTTTTTTGATTTTTGATTGTTACTTAAATTATGTGTCCTCTCCTCATATGAGATTACCACGATCTTCATCTTTTGAAGCAAACGTCAATCCTTGCCTTCAATTTAACAATCGTGAGAGTCAATTAAGGTATGCAAGCTTGAAAGATCGTCCGATCATATCGAATAGATTTATTGATTATGGAGTATTAATTGAATTAGGAATTGCGGAGCGAGTTAATGAAATGTTGAACAACATAGGATGGGACAAATTTGGAAATTTCAAAAAAATACATATCTTGAATTAACTTAGGAATTTTTGGCAACTTTGGAGTTGATCTTTAACGAAGATGGCAGTGTGATGAATTTGATATTTAGATTGATGAATAAGACGTGTATTCTTTCTTTACATGAATTGAATAGTATGTTTGGGTTTCCATACAGTGATTTATATGGATATCATGATGATTTTAGGCCTAAAGAATTTTGGAATGAAATTACAAACTCTACAAATGTTTTCTCTCCAAGTAGGTCTAAATCGTCTTCTTTGGTGGACCCTAGCTTTCGTTATCTTCATATGTTTTTAACTAGTACGATATTTGGTAGAGGAGATAGGCAAGGTGCAGTTTCTAAACTAGAATTGTTTGTTTTCTGGTGCATGGTGCATGGTAAACACTTTAATGCTAGTATGTGGTTAACCATGCATATGATGGATGTGGCGAAACAAAGCTGTGGCAAAATAGTTGTCGGGGCATTTGTGACCCAAATTGTTGAGTATTATGGTTTACTTAATGAGAGAATAAATATGCAATTAGTTTCTAGGAATTCTAGTTTAGATTTCCAGTGCTTGGTGTCCATGAAGATTATTAGGCAACAAGGTGCTAGTTATGTTCTTGTTAATAACGAGATAGTACAAGCTTCAACTGGTACGCAAAGTTGCGGCGAAGTAGGTGAAGGGATAGAAGAGGATGACGCTTTGCGACATGAAAGTACGTGCTTGAACAATGCACCTGATTCTGTTGATTATCAATCGTTGGCCAACCAACTTACTGCATTTGAACGGCGAACGAATAAGAGATTGGACAAGATTGAGGCCAATATAGCAGAGAACTGGATGAATGACAGATTGGCCAACATGGCGGCTAATATTGTGGAGATTAAGAATTTGATAGCGAATTTCAATCCTCGGTCCAGGAAGCGTCAATCTGCATCTTAGTATTGTATTCTTATCTTTTATTTTTACTATTTTCATTGTTTGTTATAAAATTATTTTTAGTTTTGTTGTTCGTCTTACTCAATGTTGTTTGCATCTTAGATCTTTTATTTAATTTGTTATGATACATTTTGTGTATGTTCTTTTTTGATGGTTAAAGATGTTTGATTCTTCAATGAACTAGATTGAAATTATAAATGCATAATATGAGTGAATAAATATATTTGCGTGCCTAAACTAATTGACTTGGACTTGCTTTCAAAGGATATTAACTTGTTGTGATAGATGAATGACACTTTCTTTTGATAAGAATTTGAGACCAATTATAAGTATTCGTTGTTGAGAGTAGTCTTTCATGGTTAAGCTAATCTAGAACTTGCTTGCAAATACCAGTTGAGATTACATAGTCGTATGCAAACATTAAACTGATGAATGCATTTAGGGTTTAACTTCCGAACTTAAAAAGCCACCATGATGTTATTCTTAGTTAACCCCTTGGAGCCTACATGTAACGTTTTTTTGGTGAAAACCCAAAACATGAGCTTTGGCCTTTATTGTTTATCTGTTTTGATTATACCTGCCGTAAGGCCAAGTTGAGCATTTAAAAGATATATATGTTATTGTATATCGGGGAAAAAGGAAACGATATCTAGTTACAAACAAAGAGAAAAAGGGATAAAAGAAAAAAAAGCGTACTAGGAAATGATAACACAAAAAAGAAAAAATGGAAGAGGAAAAAGAAGTTCAAGGGAAAGGGGAGAAGGAGAAAGTAAGGGAGATTGGTCAAATGACATGTTTCAAATTGAAAACAAAAAATTCAATGTTTTATATTTTATTGCTTTCTATCATTTTATAAATGCTCAATTTGTGCGTTTTATCTTTTCCCTACCTTTACTTTGGCCTCATTACAATCTAAATAAAGACCTTTGGATTAATGTTTTCCTTAGATATTTAGTAGTGAAAATTGGATTTGTAAGCAAGCTTATGGTTGATGTTTAACATGAAATGAAAAATGAATGAAAATTGTTTACCTTTGAGTGCTTGGAAGAAGGGAAAGTTGAGTGAGTGTCTATCACACTTGTTAATAGTCTTTTGGTTGACGTGCTTGTTAATTATGGTTATGCATATGAAGAATCGTTTGTTCGCAAATTATTATGAGTTTAATATTTAAGGTCATGTTCATTGAATTGATTTTGAACATCTTCAATTATTAAATGAGTACATAATTTGTTTGCTATTATTAATTTGTGTATTTGGTGTTTATGTTTTTATGGTTTAGTTTTTTTTAGTTTTCATTGACCACAAATTTAGTTTCAGGTCATGGTATGACAGCCTAAAGTGATGACATGGTTTTTGGTTTTTTTGCTTTTGTTAAGTCCAAACTCCTCGATCTTTAAGGTTAAAAAGATCTTGGCAGCGCTGAGTACAGCATGGCCTGGAACTTCATACGACTTCTTCAAGATCTGTAATCACTTCTGCGATGAGTTCTGTCACAGGCTTGGTGTGCTAATACTTCCAGGTACCTAATTTCATAAAACAATCATTTGGTGTTTGTGAGAATGTCTCAATTATTAATTATAAACAGGATGTTCTATCGGACATGATGAATGTATATTATAGTTTCTGATGTGATTTGAAGTTATAGTCTTACTACTATTGTTTCTTTTGGAATGTGTGTTCCACTGGTACTATTAACAGGTTGGGTTAATGGCTTTGCTAATGCTGGTGATGTTGCTAGAGAATTAGCAGGAATCACAGCAATAACGGTGAGATGCTCTGTTTTGTTCCTGTAGGGTATAGTTGATCAGCTTTAACTTATTACTAGTAGTCAAAATGAATTGATCATTGTCCTACACAATGACTACTTATTTTTTAAATGAATGTTTTATGTTTCAATTTTATGTCCTTTGGGCAACTAGTTTTTTTGTATCCTTCATCAGCACTTACCATTTCTTGTCACAAATAAATATGGATTAGCATAGTTAGGATTTCTTCTATATTTTTCCAACATTTGTGTTAAGCCAATTAACATCTTTTCACTTGTTTAGGTGGTTTAATGACAGTTGAGAGAAGCTATGATTAAGATTGTATCGGCAAGTAAAGTGGCATATCGTCCATTTAGGTGTTGCTTCAAGCAATGGCTCAGCTCCCAACTCCCCTACCAGTTCAAACAAAGGAAGCCCTACATTTTAGGCTACATGGTTCAAGAACCTGATTAGATCAGCTGCCATACCATTAAGTAGCCGAGATATTGAAAATAAGTATGAAGATGTGCTTATTCAGTAGCAACAATGTCAAAGATCGGATCTACCAATTGGGTAAAATTCATGATGGCAATTGTCTGAAGTACTACTGGTAATGAATCATTGATGAATGAGATACGGCACGATTGAATCCTTATGATAGAAAAGCCAATAGTATCATGCATTGTGTATGAACTGTTAAATTCTCACTTGTTGTTTCAACCGAATCTTTATTAATGTTTGTTTAAAGGATCATAGTACATCCAAAAGCTAATTGATATGAAGTGTTCTCTTCACAACAAATATTACTATTGATAATATTTGGTATCTGGAATGCGATTCATGTGGCATTCTGTAATTATCTTTTAATCATGTTTGTATCCACATTAGATGTTCTGTGTCACTTTCGTTAAGGAAATAAGGTAATATTGGTCTGAATTGTGCTCAACTGACGTGAAAGGAAGTGATGGGGAGACGAGAGTGCACTTTGTGCTGTGCAAATTGCATTGTTTGTCATTGAAGTAGCAGGAAACCTTCAGATATAGGCTTAACTTCATGTAACTAATGCAGCGAATGACATGATATGAAGTGTACTGTTTCGAAATGCCACAATTTACAAGCACATTAATGTTATTTGTTTTACAACTGAAATAAAATAAGTAGGAACATCTATATGCCACTTCCCACTAAGGATGCTATGGTTGCTCCAATAGTAAAAATTAACCAGAATAAGGAATTTAATTATTATTATTATTATTATGAATAAGAATAATAGTAACTAGATGATTAATTTTAAAAAATAATAATAACAATAATAAATTAATAAAAATAAGAAGAAAATTAATAATAATAAGGAAATTAATAATATAAAAACTATTATCAATAATAATGAAGAATTTAATAGTAATCAAAATAATTCATGAAAATAATGTAAAATAATAATAAGTAGAAAAATAATAATAATTAAATTTAATAACAATAATAATACTAATTTTTATAAGAAGAATTAGTTTTTTAATAATAATAATAATAAATAAATAAATAATAAGGAATTTAATAATAATAATAATAATAATAATAATAATAATAATACCATTGGTCCTTCTCGAGGCTCCTTTTCTATGAAGATTCGAACTCAATTTTCCCTAAACACGCCTTCCTTGGCTTCAAATTGGGTACTCTACTTTTGTTCTTTCTTATCCTCACGGAATGCACAACAAGCGGTTTGCTTTTGTCTGCTGCTGCTTGCTTTCCAGATCGCATCAAGGAGACATTTATGGTTTTCATCCATTGGAAGATTATCCAACGATCTGTAGGCTTTTGGATCATTTGAATCCGAAATTGGTAACTGTGTTTTGCCGAAGAAGAAGAAGAAGAAGCAGAAGAGGAAAATGTATATTAATAAGGAATTTAATAATAAATATAATTAATAACAATAACAAATTTAATAATAACAAAAATAAAAGTAATTTATTTATAAATGTTGTTAATAATTTAATTTATTATCAGAAAGCAAAAAGTAAAGTATCAGTTAGTGAAACTCTTTCGAATGTTTGAGATAGAAACTAGGTTTTGTTTTTCGTTTCTTCCTTTTTGACTGCCGTTCTCTCATCTTCTCTATGGACTCAGATTTCTTCTCTGGTGAACAACCACTTCTTTTATTGCTGCATGAATTTTTGATTTCTTCGTATCTAAAGTTGAGGCTTACACTATTCGAACGGAATAACTAACAAAAATATCGAAATATCCATTATAGTCCACTAATTATTTTATTATTATTATTATTATTATTTGAAGAAGAAGAAGACACCATGCATATTGCATCCATCGAAGGCATAGTTCATTATTTTTCTAGTCAACACAGATATTTTTAAAAAATTGTCTGATGTCAACATTTATCGATGTTGAAAATAAACTTAACCGAGGGCTTTAAATGGCTAAAGAGTTATTTAATTGAAAAAAATAAGTTTTAGCCTTATTTTAAATAATTATATAAAATATTTAAACTTCAAGATTATCTTCAATAAAAAGAACTCTAATTTGATTCTAATTTCTTTTCTAATGTCCTTTAAATATATTTCTTTGTAGTTTAAATATTATTTTAAACACATTTTTAAATGATCTTAAGCAAAATTATTTATATGTGCTAATTAATAATTTAATTTTTAAACAAATTTGTAATAAAAAGAATGATTAGTTTTTAACAATAATAATTTAAAATTTTCAATTAAAATATAAGGAGATAAATGAAGAATCTAAATTTTGATAAATATAATTTATTAATGAGATTAAATAAATTTATTATTTTTTTAAGAATAAAAATAATAGTTCATTTTTTAAAAAAATAATTTAAAACAAGAATTTTAAGTTCATTTTTTAGGGTGGAAGATTTGATGATTTGACTTTTCTAGAGAAAAATACACAATGTTTAGTTAAATTTTTTTCTAAGGAAAAAGATACCATCATGCATAGATGCATGGTGGTGTGTAGACACTTGAAAAAGTGTTTAACTTGGGTATTTGTGTCATTTTGGCTAAGGAAAAACACACCACCATTCTTTTTCAAACCCAAGCTAAACAAGTCTTTTTCAAGTGTTTCCCGAGCTAAACAAGTCCTTTTAGGAATGGTGGTGTCTTTTTCCTTCAAACCCAAGCCAAACAAGTGCCCGAGCTAAACAAGTCTTTTTCAAGTGCTTCCCGAGCTAAACAAGTCCTTTTAAGAGTGTCTTTTTGCTTAGCCAAAAAGACACAAATACCCAAGTTAAGCCAAAAAGACACAAATACCCAAGTTAAACTCTTCCTAAACACTTGAAAAAGACTTGTAACTTGGGTATTTGTGTCTTTTTGGCTAAGGAAAAACACACCACCATTAAAGACTTGTTTACGACTCCACCCCACCATTCCACAAAATAACTCGGGTGGTGTCGTAGTGTTTAGGAATGGTGGTGTGTCTTTCCTTAGCCAAAAAGACACAAATACCCAAGTTAAACAAGCCGTTGTCTTTATATAAATCAAATCATCAAATTTGGTTGCTCAAAGTTGTACCAATTCTACCAAGGCTGTGTATTGATCAACCCAGCTCTTGGAAACATGCCAGAAATACGCTTCTCTCAGATTGCTCCAGATGTTTCGTTCCATAACATCGTTGCGTTCATTGTCACTGTGCTCCTTACCTTGCTTCAACTCAAGAATCAGGGAAATGCTTCTGATTCTCCATTTGAAGAACACCCCATTACAGTTCGGTTTGCTACTGGCTGTTTGCTGGTTTACTGCCTGGTATATGCCGTCGAACTGGCGGAATTCTCAGGTAATGCTCAAGCATACACAATTTTTGTTCATCGTTTTAAGTTCTTGTTCGGGTCTCTATCCATAGCTGCCCTTGCATCAATGATCTTTCCAAGCTCATTCCAACCATTCTTGTATGGAATCTGTATCATTGTTTCGGTGGATCCTCAGCTTCTCTTCAACACGATTGAGAGGTTCATCAATTCGATTTATATCTCCATTAGGAGTAGATTTCTTCGTATAGCTATGAGGGATCGAGGAGCCATACTTCCTGTGTTTAACTACAACTCGGATTAATACCGTATTTTACTAGCGAGTTTAGCTAGTCTTTGGTTGACGTTAATGAATAACCTCCTTCTTGTATTATGGGACTAAGTACGTTCTACACTTTAATGAATAATCTCCTTCTTGTATTATGGGACTAAGTACAACTTCTTCTTTTTTGGTTCATATGGAAGCAAATCAGCTATACTAATAATAAAACTATGTCATTATAAAAACTAAAAAACGCACTCTTTGTACTTTGTACTAAAATAAAACCACAAACTTATTTTATTTTAGTATATACCCATATGTTAAAGAATTTTATTCTTATCTTTCTTATTATTTTATTCTTATCTTTCTTATTATGCATTGACTCTTCCTTAATTAATTTTAATCTGAATCTCGTTTAATTAGCTGATCATTAATGTCAGATTGTTGCTTTCTATTAAAGTTGGTATTGAGAACTAAGCCATGGTTCATATATGGGATGAGGTCTTAAAATGTCAAAAAGAGAATAATAGTATAGTTAATAATTCAAAGAAAAAAGTAAATGGTGAATTAGATTCTAATAACAGAGTGATAATAAGCTTTTGTAATAACTCTGCAATTCATATTGCTTTTTATATGAATATAATTAGAATAATTATTTAACAAATAAATAATATAATGTTTTGTTTTTGACACTCAAAACACTTTTGCTAACAGCATGTTCACATCTACAGTCAATTTTGAGAGGAAAAAAAAAAGAAAATTAGGGAAAAATTTAGAGAAAAAAGGGATTAGAAGCCTTAATAAGGAAAGACTATCCCTGTATAACAAATGAAAAAAAGATTATTATTAAAAAAGTGAATGCAAATTATTGTGAAATGAGACATTAGCATGTGATTAAGTATAATATATATTGCAAAGGTTTCTACTAAAAAAGAAGTAATATTAAAATTATATCATTTTAAACGAAAATAAGATATTATTTAAATCAAATTAAATTAAATTTGTTAATTAATTTAATAATTTGTCAGGCGTCAGTGTAAGTCCAAGAAAATCCTCATCTCTTAAAAATGTAAGTCCAAGAAAATTTCATGAGTCTGCCAGTATACCAAGACTGATAGCCTGATAGGCAAGCGCCAACGTGATAAAAAGACTTTCAAAGCTGAAAGAGACTCATTCAGTCATTCTTGCCCTGACAAACCACAATTTTTTGCCCAACTTTCTTTAACTCGTTCAAACTTAAGCACGCATCCATGAACATGATTGGACGTGGTTGAATGTGTTGGCTGGTTTTAATGGAATGATAGGCGTAGAATCATTTACATGTATTTTAGTTAAAGGAAGGGTTATGGACGTCGTTGCTTCGCAGGTCTTAAACTCAAATTTATAAATTTAAATATGATACAAATAATTAATCTATTATAATTATCTTTAAATATTAATTTAAGTTAAATCTAATTAGTTCAATTTAGCTTTAAAAGTTGAATCATGTTATTATATTAATAACATTTAATTAGTTTATGTTAAATGTTCTTGTTACATATGTTTCCGTTTTTTTTTTAACTAAAGTCTAAGAGAATGGGTTTTTTGAAAGATCGAAAAATAGAAAGAGCTTTTTCTTTTAGTATTAGACCATCAAAAAATTGATTAAAGATTGAATAATTACACTATGTACCTTGATGGCAGCACCAAGAGTATCTAAGGCCTTGTTTGGTTGGCATAGATTCTTGCTTGGGAAAGTAATATTTTTCTTAAAATTTACATTATTATGTTTAGTTCATTTTTTTGAGTAGTTAAAAAAGTAAAAACATTCCTAATCTAAGGAAAGTAGTAGCACTTTCCTTGGATTCTAAATCTCACTACTCTCTTAGTATTTAGATTACTTTCTTAAGGAATTTAATCTAAAAATGCACTAGTCAATTTAACCCTTCCTTCTCTCTTAACTCTATGACAACTTTTTTATAATAATAAAATAATAATAATAATAATAATAATAATAAATACAATTAATTATAATAAGTATTATAATAATAATAATAATAATAATAATAATAATAATTGTTAATTTTCTACTAATTATTAATTTTATTGTTTTTATATTTATATTTATTATTATTATTATTATTATTATTATTATTATTGATTATTGATTATCAATTATACTTATATTTATATTTATTATTAATTTTATTATTATTAATATTATTGATTTTATTGTTGTTATTAATTTTTATTATTATTATTATTATTATTACGAATAATAAAATTATTAAGAATAATAAGAATAATAAAGATAATAACTAATCAATTAATAAATAAAATTAATTGTAATAAGAATAATAATAATTAGAAAAGAAATAATAATAATAATAATAAGGAATTTAATAATAATAATAATAACAAATGTAATTGATAAAAATAATAAATTTGGTAATAATAAAATTAATAATAAGTAGAAATTAATAATAATAATTAATAATATTA
>JAOSBN010079022.1:0-12614 GCA_027563595.1 Erythroxylum suave | reverse complement strand
TAATATCATTAACTAACTTCATAAGATTAATCAAATTAATTATATTAATACTTATTATTGATAATTAATATATACTCCAAATATAACTAACAATATAACTAATTATATTAATGTTTACTACTAATAACCATTATTCATAATTAATGACAATATTTAAATATACAGCAAATTCACAATTAAATGTTCAATTCTAAAATTTCAAACTAATCACATTTACTAATCTCAAATTAATCTCAGACTAGTCTCATTTCAAACTAATCTCATTTACTAGCATGCATTTCTTATAAAAATAACAGAATAATAATAAAGTTTACCTCAAACTATAGAAAAGGAGCCGGAAACTTCAAGAGAACCAGAGTGAAACCGCAGAGAGAGAGAAGATAAATGAAAGGCGTGGAGGAAAGGGGGGGTCGGCGCGGGTTATAAAGACGCGCATTTACCGACGAAACAGAGTGTTCTGTCGGTAAAGTAGGGTTCCGCGTAACAACACGTCGACGCATGCCGACAGTTACTGACGGAATGAACTATTCTGTCAGTAAATGGGTGCGATAAAGCAGCGGGAAAAACTCAGATACCTATTCCGTCGGTAAAGAATATCTTCTGGAATAATCTCCACCACTGACTCGACATTTACCGACAGAATGAAGCTCTCCATCGGTGATATGGTTACCAACTCACCGACGGAATGCTTATTTCAGTCAGTAAACTGGTTGGTTATGTAATATTTTCCAACAGTAATGTTTCGTCCGTCGGTAATACAGTTTTCGTCTTCCAGATTTTCTAATTCACCGACTGTAACCTTGTTTCCATCGGTAAATATGTCGATCGTAGCCGTTCCGTCGGTTTTTACCCGTAGCTGAAAAATTGCGCGAACGTTTCGCGCATTTTTACTGACGGTTATTTCGCTGTCGTCGCTATATTCCGTCACAAATATTGCGTGAAAATTTATGTACTGACCGATGACTCCTTCCGTCGCCAATGCATCAATTTTACCGACGGAAATGTCTCTTCCGTTGGTAAATAGCGGCGGTATTTCTTCCGTCGGAAAAATTTCGCCGCTAATCTTGACTTTTCTTATAGTGTAGCTAAGAATCAAGTCTTAACACTAAGATTAGATCTCTTGTGTTAATCACCATGTAGAGTGAAATGGGAGATCTAGAAGGAAAAACCAACATAAGGGTAAAACGATATTTTACCCTTTATTGTGCAGATGACTATAATATTGTTTATAATAGAGTTTGCAATTGGAAATCGAATTAATAATATTAAAACATGGTTTCTCTTAATTTTAAGTAATTCAAGAGTGCAACCAATTATCTTTAGTGGAATGACATTTAGTTAATAAGTCAGAATTAATTCTAATGAAATTAAATTAATTTCGGGCTTATTAGAGCTTGAATTATTTAAGTCCAATTAGATTCTCCACTTGGCTTTTAGGAAGGTTATCAACGAAAGTAAGAAAAATAAACGGAGGTTATCGGAAAGCAAATGAGACAGTTTGGAGAGAAATGGACGAATTGGATTCGGGCTATTAAGACCAAAACAATTTAGTTAAGAGTTAATTAAATTATATTTTAAGCCCATAATTAAATGTTGAGCTTACCCTAATTAATTGTTAATTATAAGTCCAAAAGGAACATTTAATATGGGTTGGATTTTGATTTAATTAATTAGATTAATTGAATTAAAATTAAAAAAAAAGAGCAAACCCGAATCATGCTTCTTCCATTTTTAAATGGTTTAATAGCTTGTTTTTAAAAGCATGAAAGTATTGTAATGGAGTAGGCATTTAAGTAAAGCTCATCTTCATTTAATTGTTTGATGGCTTTTAAAAGATAGAAAAACGTATATCATTGTTTAGCATTAAAAAATGAATGAATGCGTGGCTTTTGGAAGCTCTCTTCACTCTATCACAACACATTCGGTGATGCTTTTGTTACAACAATAAAAAACGTTATTAGGAGAGATAACATGCAAGGTGTTGCATGGGAAAAAGCGCAAGTCTTTTTATGCTTGATTTAAAAGCATAAACCGACAACACTCTCATTTATTCAAAAGTGAATGAGAGGGTGCGGTTTTTTAGCTCACCATTAACGTAATTGGCAGATCACCATTGGTCTCTACATTTTGTCTTTTCATTCTCTGAAAAAACTGAAAGGTGTTGGACTTGTAAAAGAGATTTTTTATTTTAGCATTGGATGCTAATTGAACGTGCGGTCTTGAAACTCTCTTCCAAAAACCTCTTTCAGATATAGCAAAAGTGATTGTTTCTTTTTTTGCTAAAAAAGCTAGTCGAATATAGTAAAGTGAGAAGGTTTCATTTTGTTTTGTAAGCTAGCTGAACATAAAAAGAAAAACCTCTATATTTTTCTGTTCTTTTTTCACCAAAGGATCTTCATAATCAAGTTGTCCAAGGAGAAGATGTGGCAGATCAGATTGGTAGAGTCAGTAAAAAATTCTGATCATTTTCTTATTATATTTATTTTCCTTATACCGTATAATATATGAATTAAAACAAGTTGATTTGGCGTTACGCTTCCGCTATATTTTAATTTCAGAAAAGTTTTTAAAATCTACCGTTTAGTCAAACCAAGCATTTTTTTAAAAATTTCGATCCAACAACTGATATCAAAGTCAGGTTTTATTATGCATGATTCAGTTCCCATATGTGACATAGGTTGGCAATTTTATTCAATAATGTATGCTGCAAATTTTTTATATGATAAAAATATATGCTGTGTATATTTTGGTTTGCTCTTTTAGTTGTCCATAGAAAATTGATTTACCTGTAAGTTTTCTTCGACTAGTTTGTAACAAGGAGGGTGGCCTATCACGGCTATGTTTCCTCCTTATCTTATTTTTTTTTGTTTTCATTTTTTGTACTGTACAAAATTCTGTAATTTTGAAGATGGAGAAGTCAAGGATCGAAGAAAAGAATAGGTAAATGTTTTCAGTTTTATTTTTTATTAATGGCATATTTTATTTAAATTAAATTATGTTAATTATAGAATTTTTTGAAGTGTTGGAATTTTGTTTTAATATCTACAAATCAAGTTTTAAAACAAAATTGTTTAGAAATAAAATGACATTAATTTATTTTTTACCGAGAGGGTCGGGTCGTGCAAGTGCAGCGTCGAAGTGGGAGATCCAAGTCCAAGAAGAAATTTTGGGTCAAAAGGCCTTGTAATTTTCTTTTATTTCTAGGATGGACAATCAAAAGTAGCTATTTAATTCATGAGATGAATGGATGAATAGATGCTAATAATATGCGATATTATATGAATGTATGTCATTTAGAAAAATTGCCAACCTTAGGTTTTGCAATGTATTCATTATGTATGAGATATATAATGAAACAATATAGGATGGTTAATAAACTGCATCTAGACAAGATGGTAATTAAAAAACTTAAAGACCGCAAAAGAATGAGTGGGAGAGGATGCTCATGTAAGAGTCCACAGTCTCCATAAAAAGGCCTATTTGCATGTGGTGAAGTGTTACTTCCCACCAAAGGACATGAATTCTAGATCTTGCATGGTTTAGGTCTCTTAAAGAATAAGTCTACTCATTGTAGCAAATGTGACCTCCCACCGAGGTATGGTTTGCAAGTACCTTTAGTAGATGAATCAAATGACTGCATACTTAACATGGTTTTATTGATAACCTGCCCACCGTAGCTTTGTTGATAAATGCATGGACCAAATAATGACATTTCTAAAAAAGTTAGGCATAAAGATGCTTGGTAGCTTTTTGAGTGTGAGGGTCCTAGTTTTTTCTTTTAATAGATAAGATGGCCTACCATTACTTAGTCTATTATAGATAAGAAAAATAATCGTCATATAAAGATTTAATTTTTTTAAAAGTTTTGTTAAATCCATCATCATGCATACATGCATCATGATTTTATACAAAGTTGCAATATTTTTTACTAGTATGCTCATTCTTTAATAATCTATATTTTCAGACATTATTATCTCAATATGAATCCACTCACAATGCTCTTGACTAATAACAAATTGGAAACTGGAGAAAAATTTAATGAATGGAGACGTAACCTCGACATCGTTCTCCAATATTAACGAATTTTATGGGTATTAATGGACAATAAGCCTGTGCCTCTGGGTGACAAATCAACTCTTGAGCAAGTCCAGCAACATAAGCGATGACAGAATGCTGATAAGACTACAAAGAGCTATATTCTGGCTTCTATCAGCGTAATGTTGCAAAAGCAATTGAAGGGCATACAAAATGTCGGTAGAATGGTCTATCATCTACATGAGATGTTTGGTGTGAGGACCAAGTCTGCAAGGGTGAAAGCTATCTAAACCTTTCACAATCTCATAAAAAAGCTTGGTGAACCAGTGTGCGGTTACATGCTTAAGGTAATCTCTACAATTACTGAGGCTAAGTTGCTTGGGGCAGAAATGGATGCAGAAATGCAGTTGATCATGATCATCAATAGCTTAAACTCTTCTTTTCAGCAGTTTAAGTTAGACTATGAGCTCAACACCAAGAATTACACCTTGAGTGAGTTGATGAATACCCTTCAGAATATGGAGGAGATATTAAACATCAAGGCCAATGGGCCTGAGGCTCATGTGGCTTCTTCTAAGCCCAAGGGTAAGGGCAAGCAAAAAAAAAAGGGTGCAAAGCAAGGGAAGGCCCAAACAGGGTTCAAAGCCTAACCCATGAAAAAAAAGGCCAAAGAGGACACCAAGGGAAAGTGTTTCCACTGTGGTGAGAAGGGCCACTAGAAGAGGAAATGCGTGGTCTACCTTGAGACCTTTAAGAGAAAGCAAGGTATGGGTTTCCTAAGTTTGTTAGGAACTAGAAATGTAGCAAATTCATCTGATTCTTGGATATTAGATTCAGGAGCTACTGACCATGTTTGCAATTCTATGCAGCGAGTTCCAGCAAAGAAAAAGACTACCTAAAGACCAGTTTCAAGTCAAGATAGTGGATAGATCCTATGTTTCGGCAGAAGCAGTGGGAGTAGTTATCTTAGACTTTTCTAGTGGTCATAGGTTATATTTAGAGGATGTATATTACATCCCAATGGTTGTGAGGAACATGATTTATGTTTTTTGTTTAATAAAATCTAGTTATTCCTTATATTTTGAAAATGTTGTTTCAATATATGAGAATAAGGATTTTATTTTTAATGCGGTAATTAAACAGGGATTGTTCTTAATAGAACCTATGACAAGCTCACTAAACACCACATAATTAATAAAACTAAGAATATCCAATGACTCTAGCATTAATTCAAAATATCTATGGCATTTAAGAATGGGTCATATCAATCAGAAAAGACTTGACAAGTTAGTGAAGGATGGGATCCTTATGGGCTTAGACAATGGTCCATTACCCACTTGTGACTCTTGTCTTGAAGAAAATATGATCAAGGCCTCATTTCCTTCCAAAGGAAACATATTTGAATCCACGTTACAAACTGATGTGGGTGGGCCCATGAACGTACTAGCTAAAGGAGGTTATGAATAGTTCATAACCTTTATAGATGATTACTCTAGACATGGTTGTCTGTATTTGATGCACAAAAAGAGTGAATCCTTTAAAAGGTTTATAGAATTCAAAGTTGAAGCTGAGAAGCAGCTGGGCAAGCCATTAAAACAACCTCGATCGGATTGAGGTGGTAAGTACTTATCTAGAGAGGACAATGGAATTGTTTCCAACTTGTCAGCTCCTATAACACCTCAACAGAATGGTGTAGCTGAGAGGAGGAATAAGACTATATTGGAAATGGTAAGATTAATGATGTCCTACGCTAGCCTTCTAAAATCATTATAGGGATATGCCATACAAATGACAACTTATATACTTAACTTTGCTCCATCCAAATCGGTGCCTAAAACACCTAGGGAGTTGTGGATTAGACGAGTGCCTTCACTGTGGCACTTGAGGACTTGGGGCTGCCTAACCCATGTTCTAAGGCTTGAATCCATAAAGATGGAACTAAGGTTAGAAGTATGTTTGTTTGTAAGATATCCTAAGGGTACTATTTTTATAGTTCTCAGGACAGGAAGGTATTTGTGTCGAAAAATGCGACCTTCTTGGAGGAAGAATTTGTGAGAAATCATAAAGGAAGAAGTGAAGTAGTATAAAAGGAGTTAGCTATTTCATCTAAACCAAGAGTTAATTTAGATATAGCGGAACAAGATGTTGAAATGGATTTAAGAGTTGAATCGGAAGAGCAATCTGAACATCAAGTAGTGGCTAGATGTAATGGGAGGGTTGTGAGACAATCAAACAGGTATCTAGGTCTAGGAAAAGGCATAATTGCCGTCTCCGACCAAAAAGTAACATATCTCATTACTTATAAACAGGCTATTAATGACTTTGATACAATAAATTGGCTCAAGGCAATGGAATCGAAAATAGATTCCATATACGCCAATGAAGTTTGGATCATTATAGATTTACCACCATGTGTAAAAGCCATAGGGCGTAAATGGATCTTCAAGAGGAAGAGAGGATCTGATGGAAAGGTAGAGACCTTTAAAGCTGAAATGGTAGCTAAGGGCTATACTAAAAAAGAAGGTATAAAATATAAGGAGACTTTTTTTTTGATTGCCATGCTTAAGTACATCAGAATTCTTTTGGCTCTAGCAGCCTATTTCAATTATGAAATATGGCAAATGGACATCAAGACTTCATTTCTTAATAGAGATCTTGAGAAAACCATTTATATGGCCCAACCAGAAGGATTCTTTGAGCGAGGTAATGAGCATAAGGTATGCAAGTTGCAAAGGTCCATTTATGGTCTTAAGCAAACATCTAGGCCTTGGAACACTAGGTTTGATAAGGCTATTAAAACCTATGGGTTCATACAGAACCTAGATGAGCCTTATGTCTATAAAAGGATACAAGAAGGCAAGGTCACTTTCCTAATTCTATATGTCGATGACATTATGCTCAATGGGAATGATGTATGAATGTTATCATGGTCAAGGGATGGCTAAACAAACAGTTCTCAATAAAGGATTTGGGATAGGCTAACTATGTTCTAGGGATCAAGTTTATAAGGGATCGTAAGAACAAATAGATAGCCTTGTCTCAACTGACCTACACTGAGAACATGCTCAATAAGTTTGCCATGTAGGATTCTAAGAGGGGCTTCACAGCTACTAAACAAGGAATCAAACTTTCAAAGGAGTAAGCACCTAAGACCTAAGAGGAGGTCGAACGCATGCGCAACATTCTATATGCTTCAGCAGTTGGAAGTTTAATAGATGTCATGCTTGCAGTAGACTGGATATCTGTTACACAGTGGAACTGTAAGCATATTTTAGTTCAATCCTGGAATGGAACATTGGACTGTGGTCAAATGCATTCTAAATTATCTAAGTTAGACGAAGAACTTAACGCTTGTTTACTCTGAAAGTGACCTTAGTCCAATAGGATATACAGATTCTGATTTCTGATCAGATGTTGATTTAAGGAAATCAACATCTGGTTCTATATTTACTTTAGGAGGTGGAGCCATAGTCTAGAGGAGTGTCAAGCAATCTTGTGTTATTGATTCGACTATAAAGGCTGAGTATGTTGCCATTTGTGAAGCAGCAAAAGAAGCAGCCTGGCTTCACAAGTTCCTAAAGGATTTGGAGGAAGTTCCTGAGGAGGAAAAGGTCATTACACTTCCTGTGATAATAGTGGGGCAGTGGCTAATTCTAAGGAACCTCGAAACCATAAATTTGCTAAACACATTAAGAGAAAGTATCATCTTATAAGGGAGATAATATGACTTGGTGAGGTGGATGTGGTATAGATTCCTACAGATCAAAACCTTACTAATATATTCAGGAAGATGCTGTCACAAAAGAGCTTCGAAGACTTAAAATGTAAGGGAATGAGGGATATGTCAAACTTGCTTTAGGGCAAGTGGGAGATTGTTACGGTTATGTAAATATAGTGCCCTAGAAAGCAAGTGTATTTACATATATCTTAATTTTCTTCCAGTTACAATCTTGTAATGAAATTTTTATTATTAATAAAAAAAAGAGTTTGGTTTATTTGTATGAGCATATTATAACTAGTCATAAGGTACCAAAGGTTCTTTTGTAAGTAATATACATATACATGAAGATGTATGGGAAACATGTATATCATTATAATCTAAATTAATTAATTCATAGTCGAATAATCAAGTTGTCACTTGATTATGGTTTAGATTTTAGTGTTACGACTTAGCTTTATGTAAGTAAAGGAGTTTACTTCAAAAGAACGATGAGTTTCAAATCATGATAATAGTTGACTATTAGTAATGAAACTATTAAATGCATCTAGAATCATATATGTTTTTAAAGAATAAACTAGGTCGTTACTTTAATCTTAAAACATACATCTTAGCATTCGTTTATTACAAACCACAATCTTGATAAGTGGTGAACTCATGTGTGTTTCATTATAATTCTTAATATGATCGGAATGGATTTTTACAGGGTATCAATCCAGTGTCTGCATATTGGCATTATTAATTGAAACATGCATCAGGGAACATTCGCTCAAATAAAAAGTTTATATTGATGCCATCACTTTTAGATGTTTTATGGAGATTGGTGACTAAACTGGTGCCAATAGTTTGATGGACTAGCTATCCATCAAGTCTTAACACTAAGATTAGATCTTGTGTATTAATCACCATATAGAGTGAAACAGGAAATCTAGAAGAAAAACCAACATAAAGGCAAAACGGTAATTTTACCCTTTATTGTGCGAATGGCTATAATATGATCCATAATAAAATTTGCGATTGGACATCGAATTAATAATATTGAAACATGGTTTTTCATAATTTTAAGTAATTCAAGAGTGCAACTAATTGTCTTTAGTGGAATGACATTCGGATAATAAGTCGAAACTAATTCTGATGAAATTAAATTAATTCCGGGCTTATTGAAACTTGAATTATTTAAGTCTAACTAGATTCTCACTCGACTTCTAGGAAGGTTATCAACAAAAGTAAGAAAAATAAATGGAGGTTATCAGAAAGAAAATGAGACAGTTTGGAGAGAAATGGACAAACTGGATTCGGGCTATTAAGACCAGAACAACTTAATTAAGAGTTAATTAAATTAGGTTTTAAGCCTATAATTAAATGTTGGGCTTACGCTAATTAATTATTAATTATAACCCCAAAAGGAACATTTAATATCGCTACAAGGAAACTGTCATTTTACGACAGAAATTACCGACGGAAAATACAAAATTTCCATTAGAAACATATATTACCAACGGAATTTACCGACACACAAAAATGTCGTAGAATCGGCCGTAGCTAAATTTATCGATAGTCCAAGAACTTACCATCGGTAAAGTTAGGATTGGAAAATGTTGAATTGTTGGTAAATATACCGAAAATTTACCGATGGTAACAATTGCTCCATCTGTAAATTTACCAATGGTTAAACTTTTTCTAACACTAACTTTACCGACAGTAAGTTCTTGAACAGTCGGTAAATTTAGCTACGGTATGTTCATTGACCATTGGTAAATTTAGCGATAGTAACATGTGTTTCGTCCGTAAATATGCTGAACATTTACCGACGAATATTATATTCCGTCGGTATATAGTATGAATTACTGACGGAATATCGCCTTGACCGTCGATAAGTTATTTATAAAGTTACCTACGGACGTTTATTTCCGTCGGTAAATTTATTGCTTAAATTTTTCTAAATAATATATTGTCATTATATTTAAATTATAATTGATGCATAATTTTAATAATTAAATATTTATAATATACATTTAATTTGGTTAAACAGAAATTTTGATTAATGATTAAAAATCAAAATATCTTAATTGATAATAAAAATGTTACATTGTAAATAATAAGTATATGTAATACAAACTAAATGACCAATACCACACTACTGATCAGGAGATAGTGGATCGTCTGGTTGGTGCGGTGATGTGCTTGTTAAGTCAAGAGGACTTCACGATGATTAATTTTGATGACAATCAAATAATAATAATGTTATAAACAAATGAACGTTTTGACAAGTGTGTTAAGTGTGCAGAAGCGAAAACACAGACGCAAGGAAAACACAGATGAAGCGCAAAACACAGATGAAGTTGAAAACACAAGCGATACAAAGAAGAAGTTATGCGCAGAAGTGAAAACACAGACGTAAGGAAAACACAAACTAAGTGGAAAACACAGACGAAGCGCAAAACACAGATGAAGTTGAAAACACAGGCGATACATAGAAGAAGTTATGTCAGTACGTCGGACGGTTACTTAGTTGGAGTTAGTTACAGAACTCAACTAAATAACGATTTTCAAGATTCAAGAAGCAATTATCAATAATCAAGAAGTAGTTATCAAGGATCAAGAAGCAATTAGAGACTTAGGCTATAAATACTAGTCTTAATCAAAGATTTTAAATCTTACGAATCTTAAAATTTTTTAGAAATCATTTGATCCTTGAGCTGTCAAGTGCTTACTTAGAAAATTCTGTAGTGTGATACTTAGAGAGCTAACACTACTGTAACAAAAGCTCACAATATCTTTCTAGTGAGAGAAAGAAAAGGTTGAGATCTTGGAGAGGCTACGTTAGCAGAAAGAATACTTTGTATAAGAGACCTGAAGAGGCTCTAGAAGGGAAGAAAGAATACTTGTAATTATTTGAAGTATAGTGAAACACTCAGACGAACTCTAAGGACTGGATATAGCCCATGGTTTAGGGTGAACCAGTATAAAAATCGCAGTGTTCATCTTCTATCCTTTTACTTCAATTTGTTTTATTATTAAACAAGTATATAGAAGTTATTTGCGATTTAACTACGTAATAATTTTCATATAATCCTTATGATATCTTTTTAACAAGATAGAGAAGTTCTTAGCAAGATTTTGTATTCACAAAAAAAGGATACACCATTCAACCCCCCTTCTTGTTTATCGAGTTTCTTGTACGTAAGTTCTATACTAACGTGTGATTTACTTCAATTGGTATTAGAGCTTGGTTTCCAAGAACCACCTTTAAAAGTGAGGACAAAGATCCATGGTAGAATCACATGTTTTTATAGCTGAAGATGCCTCCGTCACAAGACCTCCTGCGTTCAATGGTGAAGATTATCATTATTGGAAGGACAGGATGCGGCTCTTCATAGAATCCACACACATTGATCTTTGGGAATCATCGAGAACGGACCATACGAACCAGTAGATGATGAAGTAAATGCCATTCCTCGCAACAGATGGTCAACTGATCATAAAGCCAGATATCAACTAAATTCAAAGGCCAAGTTCTTTCTGAGTTGTGCATTGAGCAGAAATGAATATAATAAATTTCATGGATGTGAGATTGCAAAGGAGATGTGGGACACTCTATCCATCGAACATGAAGGGACAAACCAAGTGAAAGGGTCCAAGATCAGTATTCTTGTAGATCAATATAAGTTATTTAAAATCAAGGAAGATGAGTCTGTTGATCAGATGTTTGGACGATTTCAAACTATCGTTAATGTATTTAAAGCTCTTGGGAGAATCTATGGACCATGTGAGGAAGATTCTCAGAAGTCTGCCGAAAAGATGGAGACCCAAAGCCACTGCTATACAAGAAGCCAAGGACTTGAGCAAATTAAAGCTAAACGAATTGCTTGGTTCTTTGAAGATACATAAAGTAGAGCTAGATGCTGAAGATAAACCTAAAAGAGACAAATCCATAGCATTAAAGGCTGGTCAGAAAAATCATAAGACTCAGAGAAATAGAAGTTCTTCATCAAAAGCATTAAAGATCGAAGAAGTCAAAAATGATGATACCAGTGAATCTAATCGTGATTCAAGTGAAGATGATAACGAATTATCTTTCATTTCAAGGAAGATCAGAAGAATGTGGAAAAAGAAAGCAAAAGGAAGCAAAAATTTTTCTAATAAGAAAAATAGCAAAGAAGACGTCAAGAACAAAAAGACCTCTATCATTTGCTACGAGTGTAACAAACCAAGACATTACAAGTCTAAATGTCCGTTACTGAGAAGAGAATCAAAGAAAAATAAAGGAAATAAAAAGAGTACGATGGAAACTTGGGAAGATTTAGATTCATCCGAATCTAATTCTGATTCAGAAGCATCAGAATAAGCAAATATATGCTTGGTAGCTGAAAAAGAAGGTGACGAGGAGATCTCCTTCCTTGGAAAAAATAGCTAGCACCAATGGTATTTGACAGTGGATGCTCGCGACACATGATGGAAAGAAGGTCTATGTTCCTAGATCTTTAAGATAAGAAGAGAGGATTAGTAACTTTTGGAGACAACCAGCACGGCGAAATCATTGGAATCAGTAAAATCAGTAAAGATTCATTTGCATATATTGATAATGTTCTGCTAGTTGATGGTTTAAAATATAATTTGATTAGTTTAAGTCAATTATGTGACTCTGGTTTTGAAGTATCCTTTAATCTAAACTCTTATGTAGTCAAAAACAAGGATGGATCCATATTCTTTTGCTAAAAGACGAAACAATCTTTATAAGATTGATGGCGGGTCAAACCAACAAAAATAAATTCCTACTCTAGAGCACTTAAACGAGTAAAGTGGTGAATAGGGTCGAACCACAGAGACCAATGTAGCAATTGTTTATTTGTGTGAAATC
>JAOSBN010079012.1:0-12614 GCA_027563595.1 Erythroxylum suave | reverse complement strand
AGCCATCTTAAAGATAAATGAGAAGAGTCCCATTTATTGGCTACTTTATGATTGATTAAAGTAAGAAGTGATGCATTAGATGCTATTCTCTTCTTCGATTCTATGCATAACCGAAATTGAGCTTGTAAGAAGGAGTTCTTGCATAGTTTGACTCTCTCTCTTCTTTCATGCATGAGTGAGCCAAAATTTGCATGAGAAGAGTCTCATTTTTGGTTAAATTTTTTCTAAGAAAAATCTCCTCCAAACATTTCTTCTCCTTTCCTACCAAAGGATTTTGTTAACCAAGTTGTCCTGAAAGAACAAGAGGTAAATCAAATTGGTTGAGGATACAACAACAAGGAGATGATAGATTGACAAAGAAAAGTATTCAAAAGCAAAAGCTTTGGATACAAGAAGAAGGAGAGGATAGCGCAGTAAGAAATTAAAGCTGTTGCGAAGGAGTTGATAATATCTCTATCTTGTTTATAGTTATTGTTATCCTTATACCATATCATGTTTAGATTGGCATGATGATTTAGATATATTGCTTCCGCTGCAAATATGATTTCTAAAAGGTTTTGAAATCTATTGGTTCTCCAAATATGGCATGCTTTCTTTTCCCGATCCAACAATTAATACTGATATAATCCAAACTTAGGTGGTTTGGACATATTATGAAGAGACATCCTAACACTCCAATAAGAAGATGTAAGAAGATTGTACTTAAAGACTATAAGAGAAAAAAGGAAGACTTAAGAACAACTAGGTATTCTAATTTTGATGTAAAAGGAATGTTAAACTCAAATTATAAGTTATTAATACTAATATAATCCAAAGTTTGGTGGTTTGGACATATTATGAAGAGACATCCTAACGCTCCTGTAAGAAGATATAAGAAGATTATGCTTAGAGGCTATAAGAGAAAAAAGGAAGACTTAAGAAGAATTAGGGGGAGGTAATCACAAATGATATGACTCTACTAAAGCTTACGAAGGACTTTGCCCTCAAGAACTAGGATACAAGTCAAGGATCTTACTTAAAGAGGTATTCTCTTTCTCATAGGTTTTTTAAACTTTTTCCTTCAAGTCTTGTGTCTTGTATTTAACCTAAACATTTTATTTGTAGTACTTCACCTTTAGTTATTTAGCCTAAATATTTCCTCATTCAACCTACATTTATTCCTTTTTCTTTTTTCCAATTGCTTGCTTGTTTTATTTATTTATATATCTTCTTTCTTATTTATTTATTTACTTATTTTATCTTTTATTTTTATTCTTTACCTTCTTTTCTCTATTGTATTATTTATTTTTTACTTATTTATATTTATATGTATTTATTTTTATCTTATTTTTATTATTATACTTTCATTTCCTTTTCTTTTTCTTTTTTAATTTTTTAATTTTAAATTTCTTTGCTCCTATTTTATTTTATTATTATGTTTTATGTAGTTATTTTTAATATTTTAGGCATCTGTTTTCTTCAAATAGTTCTAAAAAAACTTTGTTTCTTTTTTCTATCTTTTGTGGGTCTATCGGAAAGAACCTATCTACTAGTCAGGGATAATGATGTCATCTTCTGGACCTCCCTAGACCCTGTATCTCAATAATACTTATACATAAATGATGTTGTTGTTGTTATTGTTGTTGTCATTAGTTATAATAAAAGTAAATGGCAAAAGATGCATTTTAAACATTAATTTTTAAATAAATTAACTTGAACTTAAACATTCAGAAGTATTAAAAATTATCCTACCTTTGTACAAATCATCTACTTGAACCTCAAGTTGATAGAAATTTCCATCAAGGTTCCATTTACAAAATGTACAGGTGGCTTTTTAAAAATTAATTAAGGGTCTGGTTTGCCAATTGATCATGCTAGATGGAAATTTGGAATCCACTATTTTTTTTTAGAAACTTTTTTAGTTTTAACTTTAATTCCTAAATCATTTGGTAACCAACTGGATTTTTATGAGGTTCTTGCAATTTTAATCAAACAAAAATAATAAGTGTTTAAAATCTAACTTAATAATAAAATTGATGAGACAATGAATGTAGTTACCATAGGAGGCAACAATGGGGTTCCTCTTTACAAAAACCATATGATTTTTGTTTATGGTGGGAAACCTCAGTATTAATTAGTATGGATTAAACTTTGTCCAAATACAACATCCAAGTCCCAATATTATGGTGGCATTTTGAATGGATAAGAGATATTCAAATTAAGCAATACAAATGGTAATCTTGTTGGGCCAAATCCTATCTTTACTCCCAAGCAGCTAATAATTGACCAAATAGAGCTAAACGACCATCCTCAGGGTATTAATCTAACCATAAATTTATTGTAGTTGAGGGCTAAGTGGTGGAATTAATTTAATGCTTATGATTGGTTCACAATATATATAATGAAGGCAAGTGTAATCATTTGAGTAACTTTCCCTTTTCTTTTTATAGGAACTAGTAATATGTTTTCCTAAGTTAAAAGGAAATGAATTAATAAAACTTCCTTTCAAAGGGGTTAGTGTTTAAGAGAACGAGTAGTAAAATTGCAATTTTATGCAATAGCACAAAAGACCAAACTAACAAGCTCTTGATGTAGATCATTAAATATACTTGAGTTAACAAATATCATTATTGCACATTAATCAAAGGTTAAACAACTCACATAGGGTTTTAAAAAAAGCCTTGAATGTCTTGGTTTATTCTTTGGAACACCCTTCTATTTCTTTCTTCCTATAGAGCATACATTTTATGACTTGACACTAATTTAAAAATAATAGAGTCCCTTTTTTAAAAATAATAGAGTCCCTTTTGTGAGTGAATCTCGCTCGTTCTACCTAAGTCAAAAGACGTGTTCAATTATTTATATACTATTAGATCCTATAAATTTTCTAGGCATGTTTCTAAAATGTATTTGTAAAATGACATGTTATAAGGAGATGCTTTTGTGTCTCCAAGGATTGACAGTAGAATTTACAGTTATAACTATGTAATGCCATACCCTTATATAATTATATAATTTGCAACTTCTATTTGAATGCTATCTATAGCATAAATGATGCCTTCATAGAGTCATTTGATAATTAGACTACCCTCCACCATTTAACTCTTATAGTGGGTTCCCTAAAGATTGCAAAATAGGAATCATTTGTGAAGGTTTTAGAGCTATGTGTCAACCTTCCACTTTAGATTTGTAATCAGGAACAAAGCTCATGATAATAGCAAGATCTTTTTGACTATATTGTCATTCTCCATTAGAGATGATGTCTTCAATTTTAGTTAAGAGGATTTATACATTTCAATCTATAAAGTTTCAAAAATATGAAGAAAGGACCTAATTAAGACTAATTTGCGAACCAACACTATGTTCTCTTGCCATTACCAATTAAAACTTTCATAGCTTGAGTTATATTTTATCTTAACCTTGGCACTTGATTGAGAGTCCAAGAGTAACCTGGATTAACTTTAATATACTAGAAGGTTTTGTCCTTAATTAAGTAGGAGCACATCTATCTCACCTAAATTAGTTCATTATCATCAAAAAGCTTCCATATTCTTTTGGCCAGAGCATTTTATTAGTGGTTTAAATTGATTTTATGCCTAAACCTCCTTATCCTTTTGTTAAGCAAAATCTAACCACTTTACTTGGCAACAGTTCCATTATCCACTTTACCTAATCAAAGAAAATTCTTTAAGATCCTTTCCACTTACTTAATCATGCTTTAAGGTAGGTATATATGAAACTCTAATGTAAGTGAAGATTATTTAACATTGTTAGTATGAGCTAAAGTCTACCTACTTAAGAGAGAAACTTGTTCTAATGGTCAATCCTCTTTTAAATTGAGTCAAATAAAGTCTAGCATTCTCTATAAGAGATTCTGTTTTGCCTGAGATTAGGATTCCTAGATACTTAAAAGGCAAATTTTGACTACTGAGATTAAAAATATTTGTGAGGACTTTAGTTATTGCTCGTGAGCTGGAAAAGACATCAATGTGGCTCTTACTCTTGTTAATAGAGACACATGACAAAATATGGTATTAATTTGGCGAATCCTTGAGCAATTTCACTAGAGGAAAATCATCTCCATATAATAATAAGAGATCATTTGCAAAAGAAAATTGGTATAGTTGTAAATTTTTTACATTTTTGATGAAATTTGAATTCTTTAAAGTTTACAACCTTGTGTTCCAACATTCTAGATATCACTTCAAATTACAAAACAAATAGGTAAGAGGAGAGTTGATTCCCTTATCTTAGACCCCTTAGCACCTTGAAAATAAATGGTTAGTTATCCATTAACAAAGATTATACAAATTAATGATGAAATGTAGTGCTTTATTTAGAAGATGAAGATGCTTAGGAAATCAAATGCCTATAATGTGTCGAGTATAAAGCTCCAATGTAATAATTCAATGTTTTATTGAAGCCAATTTTAAAGTATAACTTATTAGAGCTTGTTTATTATTGTAGCTTTTAGAAAACTCTTAAGCTAGCATCAAATTATCACCTATACTCCTGCCTTAGATAAATGCACCTTCAGTAAAATTGACGAAAAGTTTTAGCACCTCCTTTAACATTTTAGCAATCAGTTAGAGATGATCTTAAAAATAATATTATAATAAGATATAGGCCTAGAATCATTAAGGGAGTTGTCATTTAACTTTTTTAGAATAAGGCAAACAAAGGGTTTGTTTAATTCTCTAAGAAGTTTATTCCCTACAAAGAATTCTAACACAATAGTTATAATCATATTACCTATTAGATGATGGATTTTTTGGAAAAAGAATATATTTAATTCATCGAGGCCTTAAACTTTATCAAGATATAACTTGAATAAAGATTGTTTCATTTATAAGGCATTAAAAGACCTTAGGAACTCATCCTCCTCCTATTGAGAGATAAAATTAAGGATGAATTTCTTTATTACCTACAATTTATAGCTGTTAGATATTTTTAATAGGTTCTTAAAATGATTCAAATTCAATTCCTTAATCTCCTCCTATTATCTAATAATGTTTCCATTGCTATCTTTTAAAGAGCAAATCTTTTGGAGTTACTTCTACCAAAAATCCTTCATCTAACAAGTAATATGTTCACATTGCCTTTACCTTCAAACTTGTTGTCATTTGCATTTATTGAGATTGAAGATGCTATTAACAAATTTGTTGATTTAATAATTTTTAGGCTTGAAGGTTTTGAAAAAATCTACAAGGGAGAAGTTAATAGTGGAATGATTAAAGTTGTAATAACCTTGCAGCCAATCTGTTGGTTGCAATTTGATGTATGACATAATTATTATCTTTATGTATTAAGTTAATTGTTTTAATACTAAAGGTAAATTCCTGTAATAATTACTATGTAATTGAAATTATGATGAGATCATAATTATGAGATTCAATTTACATTTATGTATTGTTTCTAAATTTTCCTAGTTATAGTTTCATCAAGACGGGATATTGTTGAAACGGTAAAACTAGCACACATTATATTTCTTTCTTATGAAGAAATAATTGATCTCATAAATTATAATTATGGAGACACTTAAACTAATATGTGGGTGCTTATTAGAGAATAAGTCACAGAACTGACTCGATTATGAGAATCCTAATGGAATATTACTTATATGTTTATGAATTTTATTATAATGATGGTTGTATAATTGATCCTTAGACTTGAGATTACCAAGGCATCTCGTATAAAAATTTATATATTTTGATGCTACTTATAAACTGTCCTAGGATAATTCAATTGATAATACTTAGATGTAGTATGAATTATATTGAGATAGTTAAGTAAGTCAATAAAGGATTCATAACTCTAAATTAATTTGAGCGAATTTTTTATTATTCTTTATTTGTATTGGTTTATGGAATTTTTTGGCTAGAATGAATTGACATTTGAAAAGACGTTTTCAAATATCAAATTATAAATCAATTACTAATTAGTACGAAAGAACATGATTGGATGAAAAGAGTAGACATTATATCCATAGTCTTTCCAATTGGTTTAAATTATACATCATAATCATGCACGGATAGGTTAAGTTAAACCACTTTGACATTCCTGATATTTTGGTGATCATACATCTATTATCACAATTGATATTTCCAATTGGCTGAGTTTTGAATCGGAGAATTGATCATTAGTGCTCTCGAAACCCTAGTTCTTATTTGATTGCTGAAAATTTGGGGGAAAATTGAATAAAGGAAAATTAATCTATTTTGAAGAGTTTTGGTGTGTCGGTCGAGGGAGATTGAGGATTTCAACTTGGTTAAGTAGTTAAATTTGGTGCATTCAGCTTAGCTTTTTGTGATTTGTGGCCTTGCATTGAAATTTCAATATTCCAACTTCTAATTGAGCATATCTGTCCGCATTTCTGTTTGGTGCCCTCGTTTTAGTGTCTCAGCTGTTCTTTTTTTCTTTGTTCTTCTAATGCTTAAATTTAAGTTTAACACTCTCTCACCCACCATCGTCGGCCCATTTTCTCCGGCCATTGATAGTTGCATTCACCTTCGCCACCACCCTCAACAAACCCACTTGGTTTTCTCATCAATGACATACCAATCTTTAAACACACAGCTAATAGCCAACTGTCGTAAATTTAGATCTCCATTATCCAGAGTAGAGGATCAATCTAGTCACATAGTTTCTTCTTCTCATAACATATTCCGGCCCACATTTTTCTCGATGAGTTAGTTGCTATTTGCCATCGTCACTGAACTTTTAAGTCTTGTATTGTTTTCGGGTATCAGTGAAAAAGAAGAAAGTGATCGTGTCGTCCTGTTTTTTTCTTTCCGCTTTTTCGAGAGCCTACCGTTTGTTTTCTTTTTTAATTTCCAAAACCCATTGCGTGTTTTTAGAGATTGTGTTTTGAGTTGGTGTCAATGGAGTTAAAGGAGTGTATTTCCGTTTTGGGTTTGTTCCATTTTTTTAAGTTTGAAGCAGAGTTTGATTCTCGTGTCTTGATTCACCAATTGAAGTCCATACGTATGTGCTTGACCATTGTTCGCTTACTTGCTAAAATGGGTTTTCCTTTTATATCGTGATCTCGATATCCTTCTCTGTGTGGTGTGGTTCAGTATCATAAAGTTTCAGTTTTGCTTCATTGAAAGTGATGTACTTTGTTCTGGACTTGTACTTATCTTCATCTTCCATCAAAATCTCACCTTGAGAACCATTGTTTACTACCTCTTGTATCATTAGTTCCTGATGATTATGTTCTATAATTTTGTTTTATGATATAAATATTTAGTTTTGGTTTATTTATTTTGATTAATTGATGGGAATTTAGATTGTTTACAGACCTTTTTATTCTGATTGCTTATGTTTGTGTAACTATTTATCTATGGTAACTATTTTATAAAATTTTATGTCTTTATTCATTATCTCAAAAGATTCTTCTTAATGTTGCTACTGTTGGTTGCACTTGGGTATATATGGGTCTGTTTTCTTCGTGAGATGCTATTTAATTTTTAGCTTAAAGTAGCAAACTAGCCTTTAGTTATTAGGATACAATAACTATTGGGTACCCCTTTGGGGGACAACCAATAAAATTGGAATGCTATAGAGCACATTAGCAGGGCCCTACTCAAGGATGACACATACATCTTAAGAAATGGTGAAAAAAGCTATGCATCATATCAGGAATAAGCAAACATTTTGCAACATGTCAGGTATATCTATCCTACTTTGTTCTTACTAATTTTGTCTTTTAAACTTGCATCTCTTAAATGAAGTTTGGTAGCTTTTCTGTAAGTGATATTATTTTATTTTATTTATTTATTATTACTTTATCCTACTTATTTATTTATTTATTATGTATCTAGTTATTTTATCACATTTTTATTTATCTATTTATTTTCTAAAATCTTCTTGTCACATTTGCATAGCTTTTTTACGTTTTTAATCTTTTAACCCTATTTATTTATGTATTTATTGAAATTTTAGTTACATAGATTTTTTCCGTGCTAATTTTACCTTTTCTCTATAATCTGCATTATTCGTATATTATCTCATTTGCATGTGGATCTGTTGGAAACAGCCTCTCTATTGTGTAGGGGTAAGGCTGTGTACTATCGGACCTCTCCAAACCCCACTTCATTGTGGGATTTCGGACTGGGTGATGATGATGATAGTATGTTGCTAGACGTCAATCTTTTTCAATGATTATAAATTGTTTTAATTGGAGAATTAAGGATAAATTAAAAGGACTTTCAATTTATTTTATTCTGTTTATAAATTAGAATTAGAATTTATAATCATTACCAATATATTAAGAACCTAATGGGTCATACATTAAAGATCAGCTTCTGAAGGAATCAATTATAATTAAGTTGGACTTAATTATAAAGTTTGAGAAACTTTAGGGATCAAATATGACATATTTGATTTTATTAAAATTAAATTAATTATAATTGGAGTTTGCTTTAATTATCATTAAGTTATTTAATTTTAATAAAAATTTTAAAACCCTAATGCTTTTTCTATGAATAGGAATAAGCATAAGGGAGTTAGCATTCTACTTAATTCCTCTCAAGAGTTGAGAAGTTGCTCTATGGATATTGTTAGATGCTAGACAATTGAACAACTCATGATTGACATTTTTAAAAGCTTTCAAAGGATTTTCAACAGGAAAAATAAATCAAGTATGATTTTTATTTAATTATTCAAGTTATTCAATTATCGAGATTTGATAAAAAACTGAAAATTTTTTATTTTTTTTAATGCCTGTGATTCGATCACAGTTGGTTTCCAATATTAGTATCGAAGCCTCCTTTAATTGTTTAACTTGAATTAAAGACTTGATTGTTATTGATTTGATAAGAAATTAAGGTTTGATGTTTTAAAAACATCAATATGTTCAAGAATAAATTTTCATGCCGCTCCCTTTTGTCTATTCTTCGCGGCTGTTTCTTGTCTTTATGTTCTACATATTTTCTCGTCAAAGTTCTATATTTGTTTTGTTTTTGCGTGGTTAGTGTACTGATAATAAAACTCATAAATTAGAAATTCATATTTTGCTTTGCGTATGTTGTTTGCTTTAACCTTTGTGTTTATGCTTTGGAATTTTGCTTTTGCATCTGCGACCACTACTATGACTACTATGACAACATTAGATGCAAAATCTGGATATTGGCAATTAGGATTACATGATAATACTAAATCTTTAACCGCTTTTACACGTCCTCCACAAAACTTTACCAATGGAATGTTTTACCCTTTGGATTAAAACAAGCACCAAGTATTTGTCAAAGATTTATGGATCAAACTTTAGAAGGATTAGAAGAATTTACAATGATTTATATCGATAATATAATTATTTATTCCAATCAAGATAAATTAGATCATTTAAAAAAGGTAAAAATCATTCTACAACGCTGTAGTGATAAAGGTGTTATTTTAAGTAAGAAAAAAGCACGTATCACACAACAAAATATAGAATATTTAGGAATTGAATTTAAAAATGGATACTTAACATTACAACCGAATATATTACGAAAAATCCAAAATTTTCCTGATATATTAATCAATAAAACTCAAGTACAACAATTTCTTGGTCTTTTAAATTATATATCTGATCAAGGTTTTCTTCGCGATTTAGCTAAAGAAAGACAATGTTTGCAAAAGAAATGTAGTATAAAACGACAATGGGACTAGACTGATGCAGATACTCAAGCAATGAGGAAACTCAAAGCTTTAAGTATTCACTTACCATCATTATATAATTATCTGTCACAGGATGCACTCATTGTTCAAATCGATGCAAGCAATGATACATGGGCAGGTTGCCTTTTGGCAAAACCCCCACATCAGAAGCAAACATACCTATGCAAATATATCAATGGAACTTTCAATCCCTTTGAATGCAAATATCCTATTCATGAAAAAGAAACATTAACTTGTCTCGAAACTTTGAGAAAATGGCGGATTGATTTACTACCCATTACTTTTTAAGTACAGACCGATTCAAAGTATCTATGCCGTTTTCTTAGATATAATATTCGAGCCAACTATAATCAAGGACGACTAATTCGATGGCAGCTTGAATTAAATCAATATCAATTTTCTATTAATTATATCAAATCTTCTGACAATTTTCTTGCAGATATACTCACCAGAGAATGGAAGCAGTTATAATCGATTTAGAAAAAGCCTTAGCTCAAAAAGAAGTCAAAGTATTCAACCACCAACAAATTATTGGCACCCTCACCAAAGAAATCAACCAACTCAAAACTACCATCCAAGTAATTAAACAAAATCTCAAATCCGACACTGATAGTTCCGAACCAAGTCAATCTATTTCTACCAATACCCCTCCTGCTCCTATCACTCCTCAACAAATTATTCAACCTCTACCCAAATCTGTTTCTAAAAAACAAGCAGATGAATCTGAAGCAAAACTCTATGTCATATACAATGGCCCCATGACAGGTATTTATGATGCTTGGCATCAAGCAGCTAGTCATATAATCGGCCATTTAGGTATTATTCATAAAAGTTTTTCTACTCGTTCTGAAGCAGAGAAAGCATTAGCAGAATATAAGCAACTACATACACCTCCTCTTAGACCTCAATATACCCAAGTTCTAAAAACACCACCACCATCTCCAACAATTTCCCGAATGCACAATTTGGGAAAACCCATCAATCTTGATAGAATCAATGCTATTCCTTCAAAAGCTATTCAAGAAGAATCTAGAAAACTCACCTGAGAAATGTTTTTTGATTGTTTCCAAAATATGAATTCCTGGATCGATGAACTCAAGATATTCCATTATTATCCTTTGAACTGCGGAAGATATGGTCCTAAAGCAGTTGTATTACCAGAAGCAGACCCCTTAACCACTTATTTAGTATTCCAAAGTGGCTTTATTGATACCATGTATCTATCAAATCTTCATATGCTCTCTGAATTCCCTCTGGATTTATGCAAGCCGTCAGAGGCTATAAGGATCGATTTGCCAAAGACCGTGAAATTTATATGAAAATTTGGAGCAGTTATCCTATTTTCAAAGCACTAGACACAGCTTATGATGCAGACATTCTTGTTAGCAAATTAGCTTTCATTACCATCGGTGTCCGCAACAGTGCTTACCCACATATGGATATTCTACCAAACCATACAGTTGACTGGGAATTAATTAATCAAATTAATCTCAATTGTTTGGAAGGGTTATATCAACAACTACTTTGGGTTGATTTAGACTCAATGTATCGTCTCAACTACAAAGGCTACAATATCTTCATGGTCTCCAATTATCGACAGCCAACTCTTCCAGAAACAGTACAAATCGCAAAACAGTTTATGCAGCCATTTCATCAATTTGATGGCATTTTTGCTCCATTAAATAATTCATGGAATGACGCTCTCTGCCGACATATGCAAGGTCATAAGCATCATAAATGTTCGTTTTGCCCTACTACCTCTCAAGAACAGCAGTCCGCACCTCAATCACCAACTGCTATTATTGAAGAAGACGACAAGTAAAAAGGAATCATCTGTCAACTGATGTAACCAGCAAAGGACGATGTAGACATTAAAGCAGCAGCATCTACTTTACTTTATTTTGTTTTATCTGTACATTATTAGATTATGTTTTCTTTACTACTTTTCCTCTTTCTTTTGTCGGCCATAGGCCAGCTAAGCTAGTTTTATCTTTTTCTCTTTTCTTCGTCTATATAATGTAATCGCTTCTGCTCTTGCAGAACATAGCTAAATAAACTCTTCTTTCATACTCTCTATCTTCTCACTTGCTCCTTAGCCTGTGTTTGGCGTCTTAAGCTTCGAGAACTTGAAAGGTATGAATCTAGTTGTTTATTTTAGTTATCACTTATTATTTTTTATTAATTATTTCGTTATTGTATTCCTATATCAGTTCATTTTATTTATTTCAGATGAGTTATTTTACGAAAAAACGAATGTTAAAATGAGCCATTACAGAAACGTATGATCGTGAAACTACCATCGACGAGTTACTTATTCAAGAATATGCCAGAAATAAAAAGCTTATAAGAGTCGAGATGCAAGAAGATATGCAGAATTGATAGATTCAGCAACATCTATTCAACGTTTAAATAATTTAAAACGAATTACAAAAGAATTTCGAATAATCTACCTTAATCGTATTTCTTTTCTCATTGATTAAGATTATCCTTTGTTGTATCTTTTATATAATAAATATCAGTTCATGGAACGTATCTCTCATTTTCAATATTTCAAGCATAAGCAATATCTTAAACAACAGATTAATCACCATGGACAATTACTTCAAAATAATAATCAATGGATTCAGAGTTATTAAACTAGATTAAATCAAGCTCTAAATAATAACGATTATCAATTAATATTTGATTTACAACTTACTCTTCGTATTATTAACCATATTCAGACTAATAATAAAGCTAATTTAAACCAAGATCTTCAAGAACTTTGTCAATTAATTGCATAAATGATAGATAAATATATTCAACAAATCGGTGAAGGAATCTATATGACCGAATTTGAAAAAACTCGAAATAAAATTAAACAATTAAAAGGCAATCTAGATCATTACCTTAACCTGATTCAATTAGATATGAATTTTGATTATGAAATCAATAATCCATCTACCATAAAAGAAAATGAACGAAAAATGGAA
>JAOSBN010078993.1:0-12615 GCA_027563595.1 Erythroxylum suave | reverse complement strand
AATAGAATCAAATAATATTTAATAACTTTGTCTACTATTTAATAATATTTAATAGATAAAAATGATATTTGCTTAACGTGTAATGCATTTGTCCTTTCCTGTGGAAAAAAGGGTTGTCACCTACTCCAACTTTACGAAGACTAATGTACTAAGTTGAGTGTGAGTCGAATATTATTTGATCAAATTAGTTATTTAGCTCGTAGATACTAATTTCCAAGGTCATGTCCTTCTCGCTATCTATCATGTGCTTTCCAAGGTTGCCTAATCTATTGATAATTTCTACAAAACGATCAAGCATAGTAGAAATAGATTCACTTTCCTTCATAACAAACATTTCGTATTCATGGAGAAGCATGTTGATCTTTGTTTCTCGAACTTGGTTGGTTTCTTCGTGAGTAATGCGTAGTCTCTCCCACATTTCTTGAGCGCTAGTGCATGAGTTCACTCTATTTCTCTCTTCAATGGTGAGAGCGCAATACATCAACTTTATGACTTTTGCGTTGATGAAGGTTTTCTTCCAATCATTGTCATCATATTCCAACTCCGTCTTTGTCTCGCCATTTTTATTCAAAGGAACATATGGACCGAAGATTATGACCTTTCAATACTCCACTCCTTCACTTATGATGTGGTACTTCATAGGATTTTTTCAAGAAGAGTAGTTAGTACCATTAGGAAGAGGAGGATGATTATTTGTGTTACCTTCTTCCGCTATGTTGTTGTGTGTCAAGTTCAGTGTCATCCTCGAATTTTTAGCCTACTCTGATATCAATTGAAAATGATCTAGAAGGGGGGTTGAATAGATCTTTTAAATTTTTTGCGAAGTACAACAAAACAGAGAATTAAAACACACAAGACAAATAAAAACAAATCAAAATAAAAGAGTAGAGAAGAGAGGAAAACACAATATTTATAGAGGTTCAGTGCTAAGACCTACATCCTCTACCTAAGCTCCCACTTAGGATTTTGTCAAAGCTCTTTACTGCACATTTTTTAGTAGTTTAGTGTGAACTATTCCAATCAACTTGACTTCCAGCTCAAGCTACACCTTACAAATGATTTGTTTTTCGGGCACAAATCCTACCTTCCAAGCGATTCTTCTCTAATCACTCAACTCACAATAATAACAATGATAGTAATGAAGTAATAAAGCTCAGTACAGCTGAAGACAATCAGGATATGCTATGTAAGCAATATGAAAGCAATGAGAGGATATTTTTTCACTTTAGCACGTATGCTTCTTTTAGAACTTGTGTCATCATTCCTTTGAAGTGAAGACCTCTGTTTACAAGTTTCAAGATGTTCTAGCCATTGTAGAACGCTCCAAGCCATTGTGGAAAGATTTTCTCCCGTTTGAAATCATTTGACAAATTAGAATTCTATTCAGCTGTAACTGATAATGGACTAGTATATCATAGTCAACTTGTCTTCCAAGTGATAGTCGACTAGCATACTATTTTTATATGAATCTTCAGCTCTGTACTTCGAATAGTCGACTTGTCTAGTTCTCCAACTAACATATCTGGTTGATTCTCCAATCTTTGACTGTCGAGATACATATTTGAAATCCTCATGCAACATCTTCACATGAAATCCACGTTTTTAATTCTGATACTCATTAGTCAACTATTGCAATCTTGATCCTCATAAGTCGACTAGTGTAATTTTACAAAATATATGCTTTTCATCTCTTACTAGTGTAATTCTGTCATCAGCATGATAGTCAACTTGTGCCAGTATGATAGTCGACTAGTCTTCCATTTTTATTAACTTCCTTTTAATCCAATAAACCTGAAATAATGTCTCAACCATTTCTTAAGTTTTATTATTATCAAAACATACAAGGATTAAATTTGTCAACCTCTATTGGTCTAACATCGATTTGACCATAAGCTATAACAGTTCCAATGTAATTATCAGGAACACTCTACAAAATCAACATAATTTACAAGTTAGATCCTTCACTACATTACATTGAATCATTGAGTGAAGCGCAAATGAAACAAAATAATCAAGACCTCCATAATAGGCTTCGCAACAACTTCATATATATGCTTATGTGAGGCGAATCAGTGAGCACCTCATCGAATTCATAAGTGTCCGCATCCCAATTGCTATTTCTAAGTTTCAACCTCTTCAACTGAGGAATAGTAACTAAAATGGCATAATAACTAAATCAACCTGTACACACAAATTGTAATAAAAGATCCCAAAAAAAAAAAGAAAAGAGAAACCAAAGACTAGCTCTGGTTGCAATTCAACACAATCAACGAAAACAACATCAACCATAAACTCCTTTGCGTTTCCAGGTTGAAGTCTACGATGCTTTTAAATCGGCAACGTGCACTCAACAAATTTTGTTCCATCATTATCAAAAAATAATTCTCAGATTAGCTAGTGATTCTAAACCTACTATTACTCAATTTTCTCTTTAATGTTCCCTCTAGTACGCGATTTCTATCTCCCTAAATGAGTTTATTGACTTTATTGCTTTCAAATTATCTCAATTAAACGTAACGACCACACCATATATATAATTAATAAGGATTACAGTTGTTTCTTCCGATAGATAATCTTCATACACAACACACAATTGTTTTATACAGATCTTAGGTCCAATAAATAAGAAATAACAAATCGGCTCACATCAAATAACTAAGTAGCCATCAATCAAGTATAATCTCTCTTATTGAAATGGATCACATATTTGTATAATAAATAATCTCACCCACCATCTTAAGTTATGTTCAACAAATTCAAAGAGTAGCTGAAATCAATCCAAAATCTACAATAGCAGCATACTTGAATATTTGTCATTCAAAAGGAAACAAAAACATGCCTTAACTCTGGACAGAAAATTTCGAAAAACTTGAGAAAATCATATATATTGTAAAAGTCAAATCCTAGCCCCACAAATCTATATTACAAGTAAGAACTCTATATAATTACAATTAGTGAGTGGATTTGCATGGAGGTTCTTTAACTTTCTAAAGGTTCCTTGTCATCTGGCCTAACTAGTAAGATCTAGTATTGCAAGAATTTGCAAACATAAAGTAAGTCTCCAATGGTTATAAAATTCGAACATAGGGTAAGGCAAAAAAGATATTGATTATACACATATCCATCAAATATTTTGAAACATGGAAAAATGCATTCGATGGACCGAGAACCTGTAAAACTATGATTAGTCACTTTATTCCATGTAATTCTACAATATATTGTATACATAAATAAGCTACAAGTTACATAAAGGTTTTTCTACAATTAGACAAAATCATAATTAAGCGTATTTTGAAGGAGAAAAATCAGAACAATTGAAGTTTTTTTCAGCTGAGAATAATCAGAAATGGTTGAAGAAATGCACACATAAACAGATTCATCAAGATATGTGCAAGTTTGAAGAAAATTATAAGAGGAGCACTTACATTGCAGTCAAAAGCAAACCTCCTTGCGAGCATAATAGTTGTATTTCTGTCTCTCAAAGGCTAAGGTAAAGGAAACACCTTTCTTTGCTTGCTAGAACATTGCCTAAGTTGTAGCATTGCCACCACCTCTAACTCCACACAACTAAAGCATGAGATAAGAATGTCAAGCATAGTTACTAAACTTGTTAATCCAATATCAAAAAGGTTTTCCCAATCCAATAGACCAATATTGAAGTGGAGTAGTACTCCTTAGTGACAGTAGACCTTACTTTACAAAGCTTCATCCTCATCTTCCCCACATGAAGCATAAGAATAGATTCGGATAAATGGTCAACAACACTCATTTGGGTAATAACAGCCTAAGAAAAACATAGTTAAAACCAAGTATAGAAATTAGGGGATATTTAGATTAGAAAAAACTGCTAATAGATATTTCAACTCAAACAAAAACTATTATAACTAAAATTTATATGGAAATTGAGAAAAATATGAACAGAATCAATGATTTGCCTAAGCGGAACCTCTTCCTTGGTCCATCTAGCATGTAGACAAACTAGAGAGATTGAGTGGACACCATGATTAGGCACACATGTAATACTAGATAGTTTGAAAATGAACAACTCTCAAGTAAATCAACCTAATGCACAATTAACTAATTTGAGAAATACTTAAATTGTGCAAGGAACATTTATATTAAATTCAACGTCATGTTTTCGATCAAGTGCCTTTATAGCCACCTAAACCAGCAGCCAAGCAAAGAATTAGGTCATATTTGAATTCTATTTAGTATGTATAGTAAACATAACAATCTTGAAATGAAAATGTTGATAAAAATTGTTGTCATGAAACTTGCATTAGTAAACCAAATTAAACCAGAAAAGTAGTTGAAGAGAATACTTAGATCAATGGCACCATTTGTAGTCAATGTGATATGTTGATCTTTACATACAATTTCAGCTTACAAGACTCACCCAACATCAAAAGGCTCTAAAGCATAAATTGATTTTGTTGCTTTTGTATTGGTCATAGTTTACTATTATTATCCATAAAAAATCTAACCAGAAGTAGTTCATGATCAATCATGTCCGTACTAAAATCAACATATCCAACATAACCGTTCAAATACAAAAATTGAAGACAAAAAAAGTAACGCAAAAGCAGTAAATGGACAACCAACCTCCGCAAAAATTACCAAACACAATGGAAGCAGTGGAGAATGGAAGAAGAAGAGTAGATGGAAGAAGATGCACATAGGAGAATACGAAGATTACCAAAAAATCAAAGAAGATGATAGAGGGGCTTTGAGTTTATGTTTTTATTAATAATAAAATGACATCGTTTAACTATAAATTTAAACAATAGTATCGACATTATTTGATTTTACTGACATAATGACAATTCCGTCGGTAAAATACCAAATGAAGTTATTTCCATTGGTAAAATCCATTACTCATTTTGCCGCCAAACATTGCCATCTATTTTTACAACTACTTTTTTCCATTCCATCGGCAAAGTTCACGGATAAATTCCTTTCACATTTATTGACACTCTTTTTTTGTCAAAAAATCTGATTTTTCACGATAAGTTTACTGTCGAAATTAAATTTTCATAGCTAATTTACTACTGAATTTTGACTATCAGTAATTTGTAATTTTCTTATAGTAATTTCAACCTTCAAAAGAATGGCCGATCGAAAATTTAATTAATAATCATTTGGATCTAATTTATTTAAAATTGTAAATTTAAAATTATTAAAATTGTAAAATAAATTTTTTAAAATATCTAATTTATAAATTAGTACGTATGATATAAAAATAAAAATATTATGATACAATTATATCTACAAACAATATTTTTAATGATTGGATGGCAAAAACGGGTTATCATTTATTTGACAGACGTTTGGACCCATCTAAAAGTTGGAGCTGCCTATTATCATAAAGTGGCCCGAGGCCCTGAAGTAACAAAATAATAAATGTAGAAGAAGGGTTATTCAACTCTTTTAACATAATTTACTTAACTGAGCTTGAGGAATACTGAGTGTTTTTATCTGGCAACTCTAATTAGATAGAGTAGAAGCAAAGATGAAGATGGGGAGCTCTTACAAGGATATATTCTTAATGTTGATTATTATCGAACCCTGTACATTCAGGATGAGTTTACATTTTCCGAAACTTATATCAAACCCCCGATGAACTATTGAGAATTTTGGAAGCACAACCTGATGCTCGAGAAGTTTGGAAACCAATGTAGATATGGATGCCCTTAAAGCCTCGAGTTTGGATGGGCTGAATCTTATATTTTACTAGAAACGTTGACACCTGGTTGGAGGCAAACTGAATCTTGTAGCTGTCACAGAAGGAAGAAGGTAGGGGAGAGAAGACAGAGAGTCCTGTCTTTGCTAATTTCAAAAAAAGCGAAGTTATCCAAGTTTTTTTTTCCAACCAAATTCCGCCCTGAGCCCAACGAGTCATCTACTTAAAAGGTGCTGTGCGCCTCTGTTCGAATTTTTTGGTCACGCAATATTTTTTGAATACAAAGAAGTAAGAACTAATCATTTCGTATTGCAAAGACAGAGACATAATATTTTTTAAATATTAATTATTTTCGTCATATAAATAAAATATAAGTTCTTAGCTGTCATTATTTAATAAACAAAAATAAATATTAACCAAATGTCAAAAAGTAAATTATAAAATATCAAAAAATCAAATAGTACATAATAACTTCATTTATATTTTTATAGTCTTAAACGGTTCAAATCGTAGGCAATTGCAACCGGGGGAAGGCAATTGCCCAGGTGCCCTACCCGGTTAAGGCCCAATTTTACCGTCGCGGTTGTCTTTAAATGATTTCCCAATGATAAAAGGCTAAAGTCAAATTTGAGGCATGAGTAATTAATAATATAGTGATCAAAATTTTAAATAATATTTTTAATCATTATAATAATGATGTTAAAAATGTTATTTAACATTTTTAAGACTACGATTTAGGGAGTTATTTTTTTAAGTATATTCATTTTTTTATTTTAAAATTTAGTATTTTCTAATTTTAAATTTATAATTAAATTATTGTACGTTGTGTATATTGAACAAATTGAGTTCTTTTGTAACGTAAGCCTCCAAGTTTTATCTTATAGGATCTGATCTTCTGTTATGATAAACTAACTCTAATAATAGACTATTTTATTTTATCCACATATTTATTTAATACCTAAATAAATATGTGACAACATATTTGCACATGTTTAAAACACAATAATGATTGCGGATAGATCTCATGTTACGAAACTGCTGAACTTTTGAACTCTTGACATTTCACGACTCATGAGCACTTAGTCGCCGCGCGGGATGAGAAATATATCAATTGTTTCACTTGTCGATTGGGAATGAAACAAAACCGTTTTCCTTGACAATTAGGATGACAAATAAAAGTGTTGAGTTTAAGTAGAGTCATCAAATTTAAATATTTAAATACATTTTACTAAATTTATTAACATCTAAGTAATGTAGTTCAGTTTAAATTAAATTGGAATTTTTAATATTTTATCTAATTCAAATTATAAATTTAATTAAACAAAATATGCTAGGAGATGGACACTTTACAAAATCAAGAACATTCTACAAAATCAACATAATTTACAAGTTAGCTCCTTCACTACATTACATTGAATCATTCCATGAAGTGCAAATGAAACGGAATAATCAAGACCTCCATAACAGACTCTCGCAACAATTTCATAACACACTTCTGCGAGGCGAAATCAATGAGCACCTCATCGAATTCATAAGTATCTGCATCCCAACTGCTCTTTCCAAGTTTCAACCTCTGCAACTGAGGAATATTATCCAAAATGGCATAATAACTAAATCAACTTGTACATAGAAATCGTAATAAAAGACCCAAAAAGAAAAGAAAAGAGAAACCAGACACTATCTCTGATTGCAATTCAACACAATCAGTGAAAACATCAGCCATAAACTCCTCTACATTTCGAGTCCAAAGTCTACGAAGCCTCTAAATCGGCAATGTGCTGTCAACAAATTTTATTGCATCATTAACAAAATTTTTTTTTTCTCAGATTAGCTAGTGATTCTAGACCTACCATTACTCATTTTTCTCTTTACTATTCCCTCTAGAACACGATTTCTGTCTCCCTAGATGAGTTTATTAACTTTATTGCTTTCACATTATCTCAATTAAATAAATGAACTAAAAAGTGATGATAAGTCCCTTGAATAAATGATAATGGAGGCATCCATCCAGGTTGACATAATGACCACACCATATATATACTTAATAAGGATTACAGTTGGTTCTTCCAATAAATAATTTTATGTAAGAATCATCTTCTACTATTTTCATTCACAAAATACAGTTTTTTTATACAGATCTCAGGTTCAGTAAACAAGAAATAACACAGCGGTTTACATGAAATAACTAAACAACCATCAATCAAGTATAATCTTGATTATAGAAATCGATCACATATTGTTATCATAAATAACCATACTCACGATCTTAAGTTATGTCCAACAAATTCAAAGAATAGCTGAAATTAATATGAAAATGTGTAATAGCAGCATACTTGAATATCTGGCGTTCAAAAGCAAACAAAAACATGCTTTAGCTCTAGACAGAAAATTTTGAAAAACCGGAGAAAAATCATATTGTAAAAGCCAAATCCTAGCCCCACAAACCTATATTACTAGTAAGAACTCTATAATTACAATTACTGAATGGATTTTCATGGATGTTCCTTAACTTTCTAAAGGTTCCCTATCATCTGGCCTAGTTAGTACAATCTGGTATTGCAAGAATTTGCAAACATAAAGTAAGTCTTCAATGGCTATAAAATTTGAATGTAGGGTAAGGCAAGAAAGATATTGGTTATACATATATCCAGTAAATATTTTCAGACATCAAAAAATGCATTGGATGGACTGGGAACTTGCAAAACTATGATTAGTCACTTTATTCCATGTAATTTTGCAATATATTGTATACATAAATAAGCTACAAGTTATATACAGTTTTTCTATAATTAGACAATATCATAATTAAGCATATTTTGAAGGAGAAAACTTAGAACAATTGAAGTTTTTGTCAATTGAGAATAATCAAAAATAGTTGAAGAAATTCATACATAAACAAATTCATCAAAATATGGGCAAGTCTGAAGAAAATTATAAGAGGAGCACTTACGTTGCAGTCAAAAGCAAACCTCTTTGCAAGCATAATAGTTGTATTTTTGTCTCTCCCATATTCAAAGGCTCAGGTAAAGGAAACACCTTTCTTTGCTTGCCAGAACATTGCCTGAGTTGTAACATTGCTACTATAACATACCACTCCCATAGAGCATATAACCAACATATCGAAGGATATTTGGGGACATACTTTACAAAAATGGCACATTAAGATAGTTAAATCAATTCATTTTTACTTTTTAATGCATCACAAATAACATAAAACATTCCAATAACTATATTTTCTATTTTTATTCACAAACATATAAATTCTCAAATGTCATTACATTCCCAAAATTCACTTATACAATATACAATAGTTGAGAGATACAATCTTTGATATATATAACTAAGACATTTGCAGACACTAACCCATATCCGAATGCAAAAGTTACTTCAACTAGATTAGCTAAATTTCTCCTAAACCTAAAAGCAATGGTAGAATTTTGATGAGTTTGTGAACTCAGTGAGTGAACCATCATCGATGTGCTCTCTCAAAACAGACATAAATGTTGCAAGTATATAACACAGTTCAATCAGTATCTACATTATTCATAATCAAACCATATATATCATATCGCTCAGAATTTAAGACCTGATTGCAGTATTCATCATATTTGAACAAGTTCGTTATGAACACAAGCATTTCATATGTTCATTTTAGGATAGACGTAATCACCCATGTCAAGACATAACTATTATAAGCAATAACCAAATTCACATGTATATCATGTTGTTCAGAATCAGTTCTGATTTAACACATCTTCTAATTGTATATATCAACTCACAATATATATACATATTTCAATAAACAAATTATTAATACAAACGTCTCATATAATCATATCAGAGTAACCTAATCATTCATCTCATCAATCATACATATGATCATTGTGTCAACACAATTCAATAACTTTTCACAACTATTCACATGATACATTAAAGAAATATATATGCAATGCAATGCACATGAGACTCCACTTTAATTTTTATTTTGTTGTGACCGATTGCCTGTTAATTGGCCCATATCTTTTATAGATACCGGGCTTATTTTAGGTACTGACCCATATCTCTTGTGGATACCGGGCTTGTTTCAGGCTAGTTACTCTGGTCACAACTCCTTTATCGGATCATGCACATCAATGCCTTGAAATGCATTATTTCACAGCATGTGCTATCACTCACTTTTATTAGGTATGCACAGTCATTTATCATAAACATCATATCAGAATCCGACATTCAACATTCAATTGAGTATCACTTATTCCATACACATTTACATTCACATTTATCATCAGACTTTGATCCGGCAATCAATAATAATATCAAATAACACTTAGCTTGTCAAATTCACATACAATGAGCACTTCCAATGCTTTCTCGAATAATGGTCTCCTCGAACAATTGATGTCCGGAATTATCGCAATCAAACTAGTAAGGATTCAATATATAAAAATTAAATAAGAGCAATTCAAGCATGGTGTGGTATATCTAAGTCATCTCACTACACATATAACTCAAATAGAAAAACACATATAATTGAGTTGACACATCTAGGTTAACTCACTACACATATAACTCATACAAGAACACATATATAATTGAGTTTACACGTCTAGGTTGACTCATAGTGTACTCCAGGTTAGCTATTACCTTGATGATCCGATAATGTTTGGATGTTGTCGATCAACTTGTACTTCTATATCATACAATACACACATAATTAACATATTATTAAGTTGATAAATCATACAATGGTTCAACCATACACATGCATATGTATTATATTCAATGCATGCTCAATTGACTATCCCGGGTATACTTCTTAATTTATATATGCTTAATTTAAACTTAGGATTACACCTCAATTATACAAGATTATTTCTAAACTCATCACTCAAGCATCCACTAAAATTAGTTTGTCATTATAAGATCATTTTCATTCATTCCATATGATTATTCTCACAATTTCATCAAATCTATATCCGTTAGGTGGACCTTATGTTCGTAGGGTGTGCCTAGACCTATATACATTGTCTTTCAGAGTAATTTCAATCCAAATGTCTAGTGAATGTCGGTTAAGCAGACTTTACGTCTGCTGGGGGGACATTCTCAGGTTTTCTAACTTCGCAACTCCACTCATGTCCGTTTGGAGGGACATTATGTCCGCTGGGTGGACATTCTCGGATACTTAAAGAAATGTGAAATTTTGACCTCTTAGAAAGTATAATCTCTCATCGGAGTCTTCACAGAAGTTGTAAAAATCTAAGTCCTATTAGAAAGCATACTTAAATAACCCTAATCAGACATCCATAGAGAAAGTTATGCCTCTTGCCCCAAAATCTATCCATTTACTTAATCCTATTAATCTCAATCTTCTATTTCCTTAGTTATAACCTCTATTATCACCTTAAGCAATCACACATTTAATCACTTATTCAAGCATTATGATAGGTTCATTTCAAGCTTCATTCAAGCCTAAAGGCATCATAGGAAATTATCTTGTTAATTTTTGTCTCAAACATTAAGTATAAAAGAAACATATTTCATGTAAAAGTCATTCCCATTTTCTAGCTTTTCCAACTCTATTTTCAGATCAGTTTGGTATGACCATTTTGACCTAAAAAATGAGATATTTAGATAACACCTTCTTCTAAACAAATATTTTGATATGTATTAAATTTCTAATGACACTAAATTCATGCAGTTTGGTTCAGTATTCTGTAAGTTATATCCAAAACACTACAGACTGTTCTCATGCCATGACATCACAGAGTTTTCAGCTTAAAGCCCAATTTAGAGACCCTTAGAGACAAAATTCGAATTCTATTCCTTCATGAATATTGTAGCCATATGTCTCTAGTTTGACGTAAATTAAAAATCATCTCATTTGGATACCAAAAAATCAATATATGGTCGAAATACAGATGTATGTTCAGTAAAAATACTCCATCTAACCTATTCCAGCATAGTTCATCAACCTTACACACAATTCATCTCCAAGTAATCATCATCTACGTCATGATAATATATAATATAATAGGGAAATCAATCACTTACTTGTTCAATTAAAGTTTCCTCAATTTCTAAGCTAATCAAACCTCCCAAGCATTCAAATATACTCCAAGAGTAAGATGGAATACAAAGGATTTCCTATCGTAAGATTTATACTACTAAAGTTGACAAAACTCAAGATTTTCGGAGGTCGGCGGTGAGGAGTTGAAGGAGGAAACATAAGACCAAAAACAAAAAGGTAGATGATCTTTCTAGTGCAAAATTCGTGGGGTACAAATGTGTGGTGGAGAGGTAGGACACTTGTCAAATGGAGAGGTATGCCAAGTGTCTTCTTCTCATGCTTCCAATTGTCACCTAATGCTCGGTCCACTTGTCATTTGGTTTCCTAGGACAGTTGTCACTCATGTACTCATGCCATTTGTCATCCAATTAGCTAAGCCACATGTCACTCATTCCTCATGCCACATGTCAACATTTCATAGGCCTAACCTACCCAAATGTCCATTTATCATTTTTGTCTTGCTCTTTAACATTTTTTCCTAAATTTATGTGCTCACACTACTTTATCAATTACTTAATCATATTAATAAATTCCCAATTCACCAATTATAATCATCAAACAAGATTCATGAAATAACTTGTTGGGCATCGTTTCCGAAACCCAACTTTTAATCGGAACCATATAACGTGCGCGTAAACCAATGATGCCTCCTTAACCATCGATTTGCTCTCCTTGCTTTGATACCGCATCAATGTTGCACCCCGTTTTCGAAGTCCAACTCTTGATCATTATCGATTCATCTTCTTACTCTAGTACCACATCTGTTGGAACCCCGCTTCCAGAGCCCAACGTTCGGAGTCATACTTGAGACGTGAGTATGTGTGATACCTTGAAGGTTATTTCCATGAACCCATTTAGCCAACTTAGG
>JAOSBN010078916.1:0-12620 GCA_027563595.1 Erythroxylum suave | reverse complement strand
TGTATTCTTCTTATTTCCTTACACCTATTATATAGGGGCACCTTATTTGATATTGTAACTTGTAACCTTAACACAATGTATAGGATTCGGTGATTAGTTAGGTGATAGGTGTCACACACACACACACACACACACACACACACACACACAGATATATATATGATTTGATAATTTTTAAAATGAGCTTGAGTTATTGTGTTTATTAGGTGTAAAGGGAAAAGAATAACAAGCTCTTGCAAAACAAAGAAATTGACTCTTATGCTCTTTTTAAAACTATCTATAACTGGATGTGAGAGTTTATCGTTTCCAAAAAAAATCAATCTTAAATTAAATGGAATGAATGCAACTAGTTGGAATGTCCCAATGTCGAGTTCTACTTTAAAAATTCATATATAGTTCTAAGTTTGTTCTAAGTATTGAAGATGAGATACTCGAAATGATCTTATAGCATGTTTGTGTTATGTGTGTAAAAGAGATGGATGGTTCTGAAGAATGAAACTTTTGGTTGAGCTTGCGTATCTATGTACGAGAAGTATCTATCATACATAAATAATTCTCATGAATTTATCATATATATACAACCTCTAAGCACAGCAATAATGTTCATTTAGTTTAAGTAGCAAATATATGATTTGGTTACAAAATACCTCATTAAGCACACGAATAAGAGTCTTTGTTGATTTTCCACTAACTTAACATAATGTTCTCATTCTTATATTTAATTAATAGGTTTTTTTAACTCTATGGATAAGATTTGGATGAACAGTGTCATTCCTATGAATACAATGATGGAGTGAGAATGTTTATAAATTTTGTGGTTAAAGAAAAGGGAAAAGATTGTGAAATTTCGTGCCCTTATGCATGTTGCATGAATTATTATATGAGGTCTCAGATGAATGTTTTTGACCATTTAATTCAATTCGGCATGGACCAATCATACACCTGCTGGGTTTTACATGGTGAACTGCTAGAATATAGATTTATCTTTAGGGAAGAAAGGCTTGACGCTACAAATGTAGACATTGATGGGATGGGCAATGATATTAATGAAGGTGATGGTGATGAGGAGGATGATGGCATGCAAAATTTGCTTCATGATGTGGGTAGTTTCTTAAATGATTGTCCAATTGATTAGGATGGAAGGAGTCCTCCTAAAGGCATTGGATATTCTATTATTGGTGCCTTTCATGAATTCTTAAGTAAAGCAACTGAAGAGTTGTACCCCAGATGTACAAACTTTTCAAAGTTGTCGTTTTTAATGAAGTTTCTTCACTTGAAAGTATACAACAAGTGGAGCAATAAGTCATTTGACATGTTACTTATTCTACTGAGGGATTTATTACTTAATTGTAAATCTTTTCTAAAGTCCTATTATGAAGTAAATCAATTTCTACGGAGCCTAGGTTTAGGTTATGTGTCGATACATGCATGTAAGTACAATTGTTCCCTATTTTGGAAAGATTATGGGGACTTGGAAAGTTGTCCCCAGTGTGGAACATCAAGATGGAGAATTAATGGTGGCAGGGGTAAGATACCTCAAAAAGTAATACTTTCCATTAATGTCCAAATTACAATGATTATTCATGTCAAGTAAGACTGCTAAACAAATGACATGGCATAATAATAGGCCTAAAGGTGATAGTAATACCATGATTCATCCTTCTGATGGAGAAGCTTGGAAGAGCTTTGATGAGCTATATCTTGAGTTTGCCAGAAAACCACTTAATGTTAAACTAGGCTTAGCAACAGATAGATTCAATCCACATGGCGATTTGTCACTTTCATATAGTGTGTGGCCTGTTGTTCTCTTATAATACAATTTAGTCATTTTTAGCTATCATTGGTTATTCCATGTTCGAAAGCGGTAGGTAGAGACATTGACGTCTATATGAGGCAACTAGTAGATGAGTTAAATAAGTTATAGGAAGATTGTTTTGATGTTTTTTATGCTTCAAAAGGAGAAAATTTTTGAATGCATGTAGCTTTAATGTGAACTATCAACAACTTTCTAGCCTATGGTATTATTTTTAGTTGGAGTACTAAAGGCTATAAGGCATGCCCTGTTTGTAACAAGCACACTCCTTCTTGTAAGTTAAGAAGTAAGATTAGTTACTTAAGCCATTGGCCTTTTCTTCCTTACGATTATCCATGAAGAAAAAGAAAGAAGTTTGATGGCAAGAGTGATCATTGACCTATACCTAACTTACCAGATGAAGATGATATGGTGGAACAATGATATCATGTGTAGAATATCTGTTATGGAAAGCACCCCAGCAATAAGAGGAGAACGAGATTGGAAGGAGAACTAAATTGGAATTAAATAAAGCATTCTTTTTTATCTACCATATTGGCATAAGTTAAGATTGAGGCATAACCTTGATGTCATGCATGTATAAAAGAATATTTGTGACAATATCCTTGGTACATTGATGAATGTTGAAGTTAAAACCAAAGATACAATCAAGGCTCGGCTTGTTTTGGAAGATATGAACATTAGAAAGGAATTATACTTGAAAAGAGTAGTTGATGGAACTATTGTGGAAAAACCTCTAGCGTGCTATACAATGTCTTCCGATGAGAAGAAGAAGTTTTGCGAGCTTGTAAAGCAGGTGAAGTTTCCAGATGATTACGCATCTAATATATCTAGATGTGTTAATGTTGATGAAAGGAAGATTACTGGGCTTAAGTCTCATGATTTTCATATACTATTACAAAGCATTCTTCCATTAGGCACACGTGCCATCTTGAATAAAGATGTGATAGGTGTTTTAATGGAGTTAGAGGACTTATTTCTTCGAATTTGTAGATGAAGTTTGAATAAGGATGATGTACAGAATATGTGTGATGACATTAATCTTATGCAAACTTAAAGTATATACCCACCAGCATTCTTTGATGTCATGGTACATTTGGCCATTCATTTGCCAAATGAAGCCTTACTTGGTGGACCAGTTGCATATAGATGGATGTATCCAATTAAGAGGTATTATTTAAATTAATCCTATCACTCATTAAAGTTAACTAAATAGTTTCGTATCTAATTATGGTTAATTATTTGTTAAGATTCCTAGGTACACTAAAGAGATTTGTTAGAAATAAAGCACGTCCAAAAGGGTCAATTGCTAAAACGTATGTTGTTAAAGAGTGCATGACATTCTGTTCAATGTATCTAAAAGGAATTGAAACCAACTTCAACGTGCCAGAACGAATCAATGATATGGTTGATGTCCGTGACATATCAGTGTTCTTCCAATGATGTAAGCCGATTGATGCTGCCAAAACAATTTCCCTTCATACAAAAGAGCTAGAGATTGCACATTGGTATGTGCTTATGAATTGTCATGAGATTGGGTCCTTTATTGAGTAAGTTTTTCTAACCTATTGTCAAATTACGATATGGACTAAGAACAGATATTTCATATAATCTTGATTGAAAATTTTTTATCCATTGTGAATACATGGATGAGTTGATGTAGTAAAGTCTATTATATGTTGACAGGATACATAGAGAACAATTTTCTTCATGGTTAAAGCATCGGGTGAGAAGAATGTTTGTACATGGTGTACACTAATAATTATATATTATTAATTAATTTTCATTTGTTGTTATAGATGATGACATTAACTAGCTCCCGTGAAGGAAGTATCTTTAAGTCTTCGTAAGCATTAGCATGTGGACCTCATAGTTTTGTGCAAAAGTACACTGTATGCAACACAAATGGCATGCAATTTTGCACTGAAGCTCATGATATGCGTAGGATTACACAAAATAGTGGAGTTGTAGTGTTAGGAAATTATGGGGAAGATAATATTACATCTTATAGGGTTTTGACAGACATTATCAGGCTTGAATATGTTAGGGGTAAAAATGTTGTACTTTTCAAGTGAAAATGGTATGATCTTGCAAATTCTAATATCAGGGTCAACGACATTGTGAAAAGCATCAATGTTACTAAGTTTTGGTACAAAGATGACCCATTTATTTTGGCACATCAAGCGAAGCAGGTCTTTTACGTGGAATATTTGTTACTCGGTCCAAATTGGCAGATTGTGCAAGAATGTGAAGTTAGACATGCGTATGAATTCGAAGCAACGTTTGAATGATGATTTTGAGGAATTAGACACAAGCAGCAGTGAGAATGAATGTGATATTGTATTGGAAGAGTCCACCGACGACAATGATGAATAAATTCTTATTATGCAACTAAACCTTTTTTGTTGACCTCGTCATTATTATATGCAGATTTTATTATAGATTTATATTCAACACCAAAATAGCAGTTCCATTTCACCTTTTCTTTATATGCAACATCCATACTTCTCTTTGACTCGAATGCTTCTATTTCGTATGTGATATTTCTTCTTGTAATGACTTAAGGCCGTTCTCAGAAACCTCAAAAGTAGCTACTGTTGCTTTGTGTCGGTGAGAATCATTGTGAAATAGCAACTTCTTGTTGTCATAGATGTCAATGAGCTTTTCAAAATACAGGTCTTCACCCATAGACCCCTCTATTTAGGCAAGTTTAGATGAGAGATGTATGAATTCCTTTACACTAAATTCCTTTACACCTAAAGCAAAACGCTCATAGAGAGTGATAGATGTCTAAAGGTTTCAAAAGTTACTTCTGCAATATTTTGCATCTTTTCATGATTAACCATATTCATGGATTCAAGAATGCAAAGTAGCCCCTTACCATATAAGAAGAGAGCATACTTTTAAAACAACGTCCTTTCATCTGCAACTTGAATATTATTTTTAAAGTGGTCAAGTTAAAAATAATAAAAAATGTTAGGTATAGGCCGATATTATTTTTAATGTGGTAAAGTTACAAAAAATAACAAAAATGCTATTATTTTTATTAAGGCCTAGATATAGAGTTCTCAATGATTTATTACAGCTCCTTATGCAAATGTTGTTACAATTAGCATTTCATAGATGCAGAGAGTAGCTTGTAAAGCTGACTAGTGTACTCGTGACAATTATATGTAATGAATATAATGATTTAAATATTATGTGTAATGGAATTATTTTTGAAATTTTTGTCAAATTCTAAAAATAATTAGATGTTTTTGAAGTTTATACATTAGTAGTATCATTTTAGCAAGTTCAATTGCTGTTTTTTATACAAGATACTGAACAAGCTCACACTTGAGAAGTTTGATCTTCTTAAGGCTCAGTTGATAGCTTCTGGCATAAAATCTGCTGATAACTTAGAGGTAAATACTCTTCTCTCTTTCTTTTTACTCTTTGCTTTACTTGTTTCGGAGTTGGTAAAAAATGATACTAACTACTTATGTTATTTTGTTTGTGTTGCGGGTTTTAAATGTTTTTTTTGCTATATTAGAACCTTTGATTGTTTGTGAAAGTAACGGACCAACCTTTAAAATTAGTATCAGTTTAATTTAAGAGTACTCCAATATAGTTTGCATAAATTAGTAGTATAAGTGAAATTTTTTTCATTTTTTGCAAATCAATCCTCAGAAATTGAGAATTCACGGTATCAGTTCAGTTTCGTCCAGTATTGTGACTACCAGTCGAAACTAGGTGAAAACGCCCAGTACCAGCTGGTACTTGCGGCCGGTACAAATCCCCCCATACCGTTTCGTTTTTTGGCTGGTACGGAACGGTACTCTAAACTCTGATTCTATCTAATAAACTTTAAATTGAAATTTTCCTTATAAATTTAATTGAGTTGTTATGTAATTGGTTAAGAGTATGTTGAACAAATCAGTCCAAAATTATACAAAATAACAAGTTATATATATATATATATATATATATATATATAGTACTAACCCACAACACTCGTTACCATGACAGAATTCTAAACTTGAAAACCATAGAGATTCATTCTGTTAACTATATCTGTGTAATAATCATTGTAATTAAGAATTCCCCATAAACGAGAAAGGCCCAACTCCCCATGCTTGGGTGACTTGAGATAATACACATACAATTCTTTCAAATTTCTGTCAAACTTTTGCTTTATGGTCTGGACCTGCAAAAATAGATAATAGTTAGTAAAACATTTTCCTTTAAAACTTTAGCTCGAGGTAGAAAGTGTTCTTAGAAGTGTTGCACACATTATTAACTCATAAACAACTGATCAATTATGGGTGATTGAGATTTGTTTCCCACTGCTTGTATGTAGTTAAAGATAGATTCCAGGATTTCATCACAACAATGAGAACACAGTTTGTGCAGTTGAAGATTATATGTAAACCTATCTAGTTAAACAAGATGCATTATTTGTTAAAAAGTAGTATATAAATACAATCATGGATTACTAAACTATCAAGCCATCTTAAAAGTGACGAGGGAAGATAAGAACACAAAAATTTAGGCAGCCCATAGGAATTTGTTACCAAATTCCTCACTGTTCTTCCATAGGTTAATGCATAATGTACTTTAAACTTTGAAATTGACTTATCTTTTGGCACTAATTTCATCTCTTTTAATATAGATATCTAAGGTGGAATTTATTAATATAAAAATAGTTTTTGTAAGAATCACAGTTTCAACTTTAACTTTCATGTAAGCTGAAAGTACTAACAAGACTAGCATATCTAATGTTGACATTTTCCTGCAAAACCTAATGGTTACACAAAGTAAACCAACAAGATGCTAGTGATCATTATAATAATGATATGAATACATGACTAGTAGCTTCTTAATAACCATTATAATAATTTGATGGTTATTAAAAAGCTATCCAACTCAAAATTTTAGGTTATTTGTGAAGCTCAAGAGAAGATCAAATGCTATCAAATACATACCATCAAATTAATGTAGGAAGATCATATCTAGTCACAAATTCACTATGATGAGAGCAGCATGAATTGAACATGGGACTTCCTACACATAAAAATTCAGATATATCACACTAAGAAACCATTCAATTAAAATGTTAAAAGTTGGGTGACACTCAAATATGGATTAAATATAAATCTAGAACTATAACTCTGCAATATCTTAGAAATTTAGTATTAAATAAGGATATATATTAATTAAAAATATAGGGATTTACTGTAATATGTAACTCTCGTCAAACCATGATAAAGATGCAATCCAATTACTTTTATGTCCTTTAACGTAGGCCTTATAGATTTGGTTTTTTAGAGGCCTTATAGTTGAATCAAGTATGAAATTATGTAAATACTAGCACTATTTTCCTTCTCTTTACCTTCACTTTTCATATAATATCAATACAATTATCTATCCTTTATTCATCCATTAGCTTCCAAAATCTCTTTTTAGGGAAGTTCTTCCAAAGAGCTCAACCTCTATTTACCCTAGTTATTCTACCTCAACTTTCTTCAAGTTAAATCTTAGTAGCAAATACCATCCAGTTTGAACTTTTTCTTAAGGCGTGTAGTCCTCTCCGACCACCTTTTTACTTAGTTGTTAATAAATATTTCCAAACACCTCTTCAATTTTTTTGCTTTATTAGAGTATCATCTTCCTTAGCCAACTCCTTTTGTTACTCCCAATAAATCCTTCGTATTTAGGACAATGATTAGATGAGCAGCATCGCTGCTCAGTTTTAGATTACTTCTAGTATTGTCTCTTCCTCAACTACCTGTCACAAGAGTATCTAACCATTGTTGTTTCCCATTTCTTATATGTTCTTGCTATTTTAGGTGCTGTCTTCCTTGATCCATGGGCACTTCTTACTATTTTTGAGCTCCATTAAGCTCTTATTTCTAATGAAGTTAAAAGCACAAATCCACCCTTAAGATTTTCATAAAAATTCAAATAAATATGGCATTTGTAACTCTTTATGCTGACACCTATTAACATAACAACCATTATTTGGATGGTACTTAATAATAACTTTAGAATTAATTTTCAAAGACAGAAACTTAGGAACTCCCTCTTCTCTGTTTACTCTAATTTATTCTTCACATATTATTTATTGCCTTTTCCTTCTTTTAGCCAATCCTTATTTGCCTATTATTCTCATATGTATAAGGATATACGTATCCTTTATATTGTGAATTGTGTGGAACTTGTAAACCACGTTAGGTTAAAGGATGGTTAAATCAACTTTTACTGAAAAGGATGATTATGGTACTGGATTGTTAAATCTTATATATTTGCTGTATGAGATATTACAATATTTCGTAAAATGATGCATAATTATGTTTCATTAAATGTATTAATGGATTTATATGAAATAGTTATACCTATTGAATGGAATAATGATCTAAAATTTTAAAAGTTAAAAGTATTTATATATAAGCAAAAAGTATTTATATATAAGCAAAGACTAGGCATTAAGAATGCTAAAGAACTCTAATCTTATATTGATATCCTAAATTTTATATTTCTTGATTGTTTATGTGGAATGATATCTATACCAAATGTCTTCTTAAGGAAATTCTATAAGGGTATGGATTTTATAAAAGTAGGAATGTTATAATGTAAGATAGTATATTATGCAATATTTACTTTATCATTTTTATTCCTTAATGCAACAACTTACCTTTCATAGTTCTATTTAAATCAATTAACAAAGATTCCATATAAAAGATAGAATGCTACGATTCTTAAAGAGTAAAAGTTAATGATTTATAATGTGATGCTTAACTGAAGCATATATATCTAATAAGTTTATAACTAAAATATATAATAGAAAGTTATTAGATATCGATAATGTTAGATACAAGTTTAGAAATCATATTGAACAAAGTATTTTTTTTAATGAATACTTTTAAGCATAATAATTCTCAAGTTGAGTAGTTCGAGTAAGATGGCTTTTGAAATAGTTCACATCTACCAAGAACACATTTAAATAAAATTATTGACTTTATTTAATACATTTTATGTTAAATGGTTAAGAGATGATAAAATTTATCATGATGAATTTAAATAGTTAATGGAACTATCCCATGAAAATGCTGTTAATGGAACTTAAGCTCTAGCCACTCAAGACCAGAAATCCTCAACTTATCCATAGCTCACTAGGATTAGGAACAAATTGAGATAGGAGAGGGAAGCTATTATAAGAAGCATATGTCTTCACTTTCTTCGTTGTTCAATGTTCCCAAACCATAATACAAAAGCATATGAATGTGTTTTTCAAGAATTTTTTTGTCAAAGGGGAATGGTGAACTGAACAATGTTTGACTCATAGCGTAGACAGGCTAGCCTTGAGTTGAAAAAATCTCAGTACTTTGAACATTATCTTACTAGAGAATAAGTTTCTAATGAACGAGGAAAACTCTTATCAATCATAAAAACTTGAAACAAGTTTATTATGTAATTCCAAACCCAAAACAAAAGTGCAAAAGCAAGTGTTGAATAGAAGAGTTCCACAACTTTTATGGAGATTTTGGAGTTACGTAGATAGTTCTCAGAAAAGGAAATGTAAGAACTGAGTGTTGACTAAGAACTTAGTGGATCACATTAAGGATGCTGTGCTCAAAATTTCCATTCTTGCAATTCTAATCTTAAGAGTAACTTCTGTTGCAGTTTAAGACCTTTACATTCATAGAGCTCAATCCAATCCATAGCAAACAAGTACTAAGTTCCAATATCTTTTGGTCTGGGAAATCAAACAGGTCAATAAACAAGTAGCAAGTTCCATATGTTTCATCTTGTTATCATCGAACTTCAACTGAAAGTTAAATGCCAAGCATACACCATCACATCCTATATAGAATGGTTAACATCAACCACGTAACAGGATTCAATTTACAACATATTAATACATAATCTAACCCCTGGCTTTAATCTCTACTAGCCTCTTAGATAAGTCATCCTCAATAACCTTCTCTTACGACTTTGTTGGTACTGCATGCCCAACAGAGACCTCTAATCCATAGTTATCAGACACCTACTGCATCAAGTTGTTAACCTCACCCTCAGGTGTTGAAAGTGATGTTGATCCATCTATTGCATTCTCCATGAACTCTGCCTGCACCTCCATGTTCACAAATTGCTTCTCGAATTGATCCCTTGTCTCAGACATCTTTTGCAAGTTACCTACAACAATGGCAAAATCAAATTATCATCCCCACATGCAACATCCAAAAACAACCATCACCTTCGACTATAGTAGTCAAAGAAATTTGGAACATTGAAATTAATCAAACAATCCAACATCCAACATAACTCAGAGCCAATAATTAGAATTCTTTGCTCATAAATTCAATCACACAGAATTCTGTACCCAACTCTTTAACAGTAAAATCATAAACTTCTATGACAAAGAAACACCATTCCAAAAACTCAATAACTACAAACTTGGACTAACTATTCTCCACTTTATAACAAGTACAATCATTGATACATTGCATACTTGGCAGCTATTACCCTCTGTATCCATGTCAAAGATTGAATATTTCAAACTATAGTAATTATGATTGAATCAAAACTGAAGAATGATTAATGATCACCAGTCAAAAAGGAGATACAGACACAAACTTTTCAAGTTTTTAGAAAGCAAATCTCAAGAACATAAACTTTTGTTATAATATCATGATTAATAAATCAAAGAGTAAAATCCTCTTTCTTTTTTTCCATGGTTAGAGATACCGAGCCTTTTTTTTTTCTCTATTTCATCTCATAAACTCCTCTTTCTTTTTGATTAGATGGTTATAGATACTGAGCCTTTATTTTTTTCTCCAGTTTATCTCATCTATATCTTTCTCTTTGATTGAGGGTTCAAAGTTCAACAAAATGGCCGTTAGTACAAGTCTAAAAACATAAAGAAAAAAAACAAAGAAATAAAAGAGAGGAATTACTGAGATATAGCAAGTTGCATTACTAAAATAGGTAAGTACCAATTGATTGTATTTGAACAAGCTCAAAGAAAAACCTTCCATCCCCATTAGTTAGTTAATCAATTAATTAAATAGAAAGAAGGTTTTCATAGAATAAATTGACATATTATCTACGCATATGATGAGATCTTATGTTTGTTAAATATTACAATAGTTGTATATTAGTATGATCTATTGGCATCTTTAAATCGGAAGTGCTTTAATTATTTTTTTATTCCCACTCCTGGAAAGAAACATTTTTATGAAATAATAATTAATTTCTTGATATCAACAATACGGTTTCATTTTTAAATTCTAGAAATTGTAGATTAACATAATGCTAGTAAGGATCTTTCATTTTGTCTCTACTTTCTGTTATCTTTTAAGGATCTTTGGTTGTTTTAGGATAGAATCTATAAATTTATGTTGGCTTGTGATCTGATTTCTCCATAAATGCAGCATCTTGTGAGATTATTTTGATACTTACATTCAAATAATGCTATAATTTGGGTGTCAAATTTGTCCATGAGGGAGTGAGATTGATGCTGGAGCATTTTCGATATTTTCCCTTTTACATTGAGTTACTAGGTCTTTTTTTAGTTGTAGACTATGTTGTTTTCTTTAAATATAGTTTGATAAATATTACTTAATCAATTAATAGTATCATTGAAATCTAATGTCGAATTGAATGCAGGTGATTGATATGGGACCTGGTCTACCTAAGAAGAAGAATAAGGCTGCACCAAGCAGCTTAGTGCTGACACAACTGTAGTCGTGGTACCGTCAGCTTCTTGGAAGTGTAGCTGATGAGCCATCTGCTCGTACATAGCCAGAAGATCACACGCCAGCACCTTGTGAGCCTACTCCAATACTAAGAAATGTCACATCTGCACCTATTACATATCCTAGAGACAAGTATCTATAGATTTTGAGAATGCGACGCAATATTAGTTCTCCATCAAGTTCTCAAGAGATGCCTCCATCGACTTCTCAAGAGATGCCTCCAGCTTCTAATCAGCCACCAGTAAATGACACGAGCCCCTTTCACAGTATTAGTGCTACCTCTGCAAGCACTGCAGGTATAATTTTTTACATCACATTGGTTAAACATTCAAGTTTAATAAATTTGTTTATCTAACCAATTAAGAGTATGTTATTGTAAAATATTTGTTGCTATATTTTAGGATCCACGACTGATCCGAAAAAGACAAGGTTTGTCACAAAAGGACACGAATTGGCGAAGATTAATGAGGCGATAGGTAAGAGATTGGAGATAGAGATCTCCCCCGCTAAAGGACAACCAACCAACTTCGTATAGTCTATCAAATTATCGAGTGAGATTGGTGTGGTATCCTGAACTTCATTACCTATAAGAACAAAATGGAAAAAAAAAACTAATAAGGAGTTGGACATTGCATTTGATAAGTTAGATGTAAGTATTATAAAACTATCTAATTTATACGTGTTTTCCATATGCCTAATGTGTTCTGACATAATTTATAATTCTTTGTGGCAAAGGTTGGAAGTCAAGGGAATAAGGACAGACACTGAAGTACATGCTACTATTAATAAATGTCTTTCTTTAAGGTCTAAAGATGAAAGATTTCATTTAAAAAAGCATTATACCAAGCACAGAGAGGATGTTAAGCCGCAAAATGTCACAGTGGCAGAGTGGATGAATTTATACGAATATTAGGACCAATCGGCTACAAAGGTTAGTTAATTTAATCACAATAATTATTTTCACAACTTTTTTGACAATTGATTATAATTTTGTATTTATGAATTGTGATTTATAGATGTTATAATAGATTTTGTTACGTTTATTGTTAGGAAAAAAGTCAAAAAGCCAA
>JAOSBN010078875.1:0-12621 GCA_027563595.1 Erythroxylum suave | reverse complement strand
CATACAAACTACCAGACCTGCAAGCTTTCATCAATATAAGAGCACCTTTAGAAATTTTCAAAACTCCACCTTCAGCTAAGAACTTGCACCCTTGAGAATCGAGAGTGCCCAAAGAGATGAGATTCTTCTTCAAATCAGGAACATGTCTAATGTCAGTGAGTGTTCTAATGATACCATCATACATCTTGATCCGGACTGTACCTTTAACAACAACTTTACAGGTAGCATTATTACCCATCAAAACAATTTCACCATCCAATGACTCATAAGTAGAAAAACACTCCCTATTGGGGCTTATGTGGTAAGAACAACCCCAATCTAAAATCCACTCCTTATTAGAACAACCACTCAATTTTATTTTTCTCCTTATATTTCAATTTATAGCAGTCAGCCTTTATATATCTCTTTTTCTTGCAATAATTACAATTTTTATTTCTATGTTTGGATTTTGACCTGCTTTTGGATCTACTTCTTTCAAAATCTCTATTTTCAGATCTACCTCGCACAAATAGTCACTCTGTCTGACTTCCACTAGTCTCCCCAGTGATGTCCCTATCAATCTACTCTTTTGACTTTAATGCATACTTAATACTATTATATAAGATTGACTCTTTCCCATAATCATAGTATCACGAAAATATTTAAAGGATTGGGGAAGGGAACATAACAACAATATGGCTTGATCTTCATCCTCAATTTTTACATCTACATTCTTCAAATCCAAAATAAGAGAATCAAATTTATCCAGATGTGAAAGAATAGATGTACCTTCTGTCATCCTCAACATGTACAACTTTTGTTTTAAATAAAGCCACATCTGCTGGCTTTTTCTCCACTCCTTCAAGTGCAATCTCACACCCATCTTATATTAAAATGACCTGCATCTTAAGCTGCCACATACCAAAGTTAATACTCCGGTCAAACTTTTCAATAGAGGTCTTAGTTATTGTCATAATGGATAAAAATTGATATTTTGACTATTTTTCAATAAGTGGGTCCCACAAGTGAAACCGGATAGCGAGCCCCACAAAAGCACTGAACGAGGGCCCTACAGGCAAAGTTGGGACGTGGGCCCCACACGTGAAACTGGACAACTGTCCCCATAAAAAATATGGATGCGAGGCCTACAGACAAAGTCGGGATGTGGGCCCCACAAGTAAAACCAAGGCTATGGGCCCCATAGGATAAAACCGAGGCAGTGGGCTCTGCTTGGACTCACAATAAAATCTAAATTACTTTCTAATATGGAGGATCCACTTAGTGGCAACCACAGAGCATACGGTAAGTTAGACCAACAAGAGAAGCTCTGATACCAGTTTGTTAAAGAAAATGCCCGTAGATCGGATATCGGTTGAATTTAATAGCCCAAAAAATAGCCAAAAAAATAAATATAGGCAAAATAAAATGGGACAGGACAAAAGATTTACGTGGTTCGGTCAATGTGACCTACGTCCACGACCGGAGGATGAACAATTATACTAATATGTGGAGAATATACAACAAAAGGCTTTGCAAAATTTCTTAATAAGAGAAAACTGAATGAAGAATGAAGAGTTGTTTCTGATGCCTGAAGGAAAGGAAGGAATGGTTGTTTTGGGTGTAAGAGACTTAACAATTTAAGCCTCTATTTATAGTACAGAACTTGAGCTTCTGTCTGAAGGATTTTGTCAAATTCCTTCAATCTCTGCAGAAATTGAATTATAGAAAGTTAAAAGTTATTAACTAAGTTGCTCTCTATTAAGCAACCGACATAAAATTTTTTCTAAAGCAATTGCAACGAAACAAATGCATTGTGGACCTATAACTTTTGAGATTTTCAATTGGTATCAGAGCTTGGTTCACCTAATTAGAACTTGGTGTGTCAAGTTGGTGTAGAACGGTGTTTCACAATGATGGCTAACGAAAAAGGGGCATTAATCACTAGGTCACTATTACTAGATGGTTTTAATTACCTTGCCTAAAAATCAATTATGAAAGTATTTATTCAAGCACAAGGAATCAAAGTATGGACATAGGTTTTGAATGGCTAGGCACATCTGATGACTATTGATGAAAAAGAAGAAGCGGTACTTAAGGATCCATCTGAATGGACAAGAGTTGAAGAAGAGGAAGCGCTTGGTAATTCTCAAGCAATGTACATTATCTTTAGTGCAATAGATGAAGGTCGCTTTGCTATAATATCAGCCTGTAAATCATCAAGAAAAGTGTGGGACACTCTGTAAACAATACATGAGGTATCAAAGTCAATAATAGCTTCAAAATTTCAGATGTTAGTTACTAGATTTAAAGAGCTTAAAAAGGAGAAAAGTGAAACTATTGGAGACTTTCATAACTAATTACATGATATTGCAATATTAAGCACATCAAATTGGTAAGAACCTATGGTATTAGAATCAAACAAATTAGAATTTTAATCCTCCATACACCAGAACACTTTCAAATACATCTACTAACATCACCAAAATTCTTCCACCAAGAACCAGCAACACTTACATAAAAACTCAACATAATTGTTACTTGTTCAACTCTAACAAACACCAGAACCGAACATGATAGAAATGAATACATCAATTCTTCCTTTTAATGACATTACCAATTTCCTCACTATAATTTTGAACTCATATAATTACCTTATCTAGCGGAACCGATTCAAGCTATTCTCATAGTATCCAACCTTCTAAGGTACATTGATGGTTCCATTTCCCTACCTTCTCCAACTTATTCAAGCATTACTTTATCTTCTCCAGGATATAAAAATTAGAAAAAAAATTCAATCATCTCATGTATTTCTTTCTTACCATGTCACTCTTTAGATCAATTGTCCATCTTACCATTGGTTGTACCATGCTCAAGCACTTTGGCTAACTCTTAAATAACATTTTCTCTAACAATTGACTTCTCAAAGGTTCGTCCTTCAATGGAAATTACATGTTCTCAAAAAAGGCTTGACTTCATCACCGACTATCTCTCACTTATCTTCAACATAGTTGATGACCTAGTAACTATCGGTAACAGAATTTCATATGACTACCTGGTGCTCCTCACTCTCAATGGCTTCTTGACTAAACATGAGTCCTTCATCACCGTGATTGAGCATCGAGAACATCCTGTTTCGTTCACTAAACTCTAAGCGAAATTGCTTCTTCATAAGCAACATTTGCTCTCTTTTCATAAGTCATCAAGACCAAAGACAACTTTCACCGCTTCCTAAACTGATGGCTTCTCAACCCTTATAATTAAAGATAGATGTGGGTTATGAAATAAAGGATGTAGTCGAGATCAGTCCACCAGCCCTAATTCATCTGGGTCTTGACGGGCAATGACTCATTTAGCCCAAATAATTTTAGACCAACACAAAACTCATATTCACACCCAACCTAGTCTGCCACAACACCTTTATATTTCTCCCAAAGGCCCATTCTTACCAGCCAAGCCCAAATCCAATTCAAACCCGAAATTTTTTTTCTCAACCTAAACCACAATGTCAAATTTGTTAGAAATAGGGTTATATTGCACTTTACTACCTTTTTAGATATTCCACATCGGAATAATTCAATTGGTTCTTCATACTTACCCAATAATCTCACAGCTACCTTTTTCGCTATGAATATTCACCCTACTATGAGTACTTCCCCACTCAATTATAGTAATACTATAAAATGGTTACTGACCACTAGATTCATAGCTCACACGACACTTGATCCTCAAATCGGGGATTTTATTATACCATATGACTAGTCTAATAAAGTGGTTATCATTAATTGGCATACTCTCCCTATTTTCAATAATGGTTCGTTATTTTTTACTACCACTACTCTCTCACTTCATCCCAATAATATTCTTATTGTTCCTCGTTATAATGCAAATATACTATTTGTATCTAAATTTGTTATTGACAAATCTTACATCATTGAATTTAATTCATTTACTTATATTTTGAAGGACTTGAACTCCAAGATAACACTTTTTGCGAGACCCGTTCACAATAAACTCTATCTGCTAATGATTCCTTAACAATTTTAGAATTTGATAGTTCTTGTTGCTAATTCAGCTCCACTTGATTTATGACATCAACTTCTTGGTCATTCATGTTGTTCCACATTTTCTTATTTATCATATTGTTTACCTATTATGTCCAAAGTAATAAATCCTTATACTTAATGTTTTCAAGAAAAAGTATTCGTCTACCATTTCTATTATCTACTGGCATTTCTACTAGACCTTTACAATTTATTCACTGTAATATCTTGAGGCCTTCCCTTTCTCTTTCTCTTTCTCTTTCTAGATTACATTATTTTATTATCTTTATAAATGTCTTTAGTTATTTTGTATGGATCTTTCCTTTAGAACAAAATTCCAATTCCCTCTCTCGTTTCCAAGCTATTTGATGGAGCTCCTGAACTTGTCAAATGTGTTTTTGCTAACTACCTCGTCTTTGTTGGCACCACCTTTCATATCTTCTATCCTTATACTTCTCAACAAAATGATATTGTTAAACATAAAATCATCACATTACTAAGACCGGCCTTACACTCCAACTTTATGCATCTCTTCTCAAAACCTTTTGGCTTGAAGCATTCTCTACAAACATGTGCCTCATTAATCTCTTACCCACTCTTGTTCTTGATCACAACTCCCCAAATGAATTACTTTTCTATACTAAACCTGACCTCACCTTTCTCTGTGCTTTTGAATGTGTTTATTTTTCTCTATCAACCTTTACTAATCTTGACAAAATTTCGCCAAAATCTATTCCTTGTGTCTTCATTGGCGATTTCCCTCAGGATAAAGGTTATTACTACTTTGGTTCTTCTACCTCCAAAACTCACATCTCTCGCTATGTTTGTTTTCTTGAACATACTTTTCCTTTGGCTAATAATACTTCTAATTCCTCTTCTTCTACTACTCCTTATTTGGTCTTACCTTTATATTCTTCTTCCTCCATCTCTACCTTAGCTCCATTATCTACACCTCTATAACCACCCTCCTATCCTATTATCCATTTTATGGAAACATGTACGCGTGATCACACTCACACTTCCCGAACATTTCTTAACTATTCCATCTATACATCCATCCTCCTCCTGATCCTACATCTATTGCTCAAACTAACAAATTTTCTCATTAGCATCAAGCAATGCTTGATGAGTTCGGTACTCCTCATTATAACCAGACCTGGTCCTTTATTCTTCCTCCTCCTCACAATAATATTGTTAGTTGTAATGGCATCCTAGTGGTTCTATTGACCGATATAAAACAAGTCTTATTTCTAAATGATACCTTCAAATACTAAGAATTGATTACACTACACCTCTAGTCCCTTAGTTAAACCCGCCACCATTCATATTATTCTCAACCTAACACTATCTAACAACTGACACATTCGCTAACTCAATGTTAATAATGCATTTCTTCATAGTTATCTTCAAGATCCTATTCATATGTCTCAACCTCCTGGTTTTATCAATCCACACCATCCTCATCATGTTTGTAAATTTCACAAAGCCTTATATGCTCTCGAATAGGCTTATAGAGCTTAGTTTCATTTATTAAGTCAAAAGCTTTTTGAGCTCAATTTTATTGCTTCCAAGTTTGATACCTCTCTCTTTATTCATAAACTAAATCTTGCACCGCTTTTCTTTTAGCTTATATAGATGTTATCTTGGTTACCAGTTCTTCTTTTCCATTCATTAATTCAATTATTCATGACCTAAACTTCTCCTTCTCCATCAAAAGACTTAGGTCCCCTTCATCACTTTCTAAAATAGAGATCAAATCTACTTCTCATGGTCTTCTACTCACTCAAATCCAATACACTGCTTCTCTTGTGAACATCACTACACAAATCCAAACCCACATTCACTCCTATCACTCTTACTCTTCCACTTTCCAAAAATCATGGCACTTTCCTTTTGAATCCTACGGAATACCAAAGCATTACCTTTATCTCACTCTTCGAAATATTTAACATGTTGTTAATAATGCCTCTTTATTCTTATAGTACCCTATTGACATCTACTCGATTATAGTCAAACGATTCCTATGATATTTCGATCTACACCCTTTTATGGCATCATTTTACCAGCTTCACATCCTTTTCCTCGCAAACTTACTATGATGTTGACTGGGTTATCTTGATGATCGTCGCTCTAGATCTAGCTATTGCATATTTCTTGTTACTAATCACATCTTTTAGGGTGCCATGAAACAACCTAAAATTGTACATTCTAGTACAAAGGCTGAATACAGGAGTATTGCTCTTATGGCTGTTGAACTTTGTTGGGTACCTTCTCTTCTTGACGAGCTTGGTTTGTCTCATCTCACACCTATCCTCTAACATCATAATCTTGGAGCTACTCTTCTTACTTCAAACCCAATGTCTCATGCTCACACTAACCACATTGAAATTCGTATTTACTTTGAAAGGGATTTGGCCTTTTAAAGCTCTTCACACCCAACATATTCCTTCTATTGATTACATCACCGATGTCATTATGAAAGCTCTATCTACTTCAACCTTTACATATCTACAGTACAAACTCATAATTTTTTCAAATTGTGCACTTAAGGGGGACCTAATAACATATCTTAACAACATTGAAATTCTCTCATCACTTATAGTGATTCTCTTCAATCTTAAAGTTCCAATGTACCTTACATATTTATCATATGCTCCTAAAACATGTATATAACTATACCGTGTACTTCTCGATCAATATAGAAAAATATAAAGTTGCATTACATTATTATCAAGTACACTTTCAAGAAATGAATCTATTCTATGACCTACGTAGTACATAAAAATGCACCAATGCATGATAATTGATGGATTGTAGATTAGTGGTGACAACAATTTCGATCTAATTTAACTCAATTTTTTAAATTTAAAATTCAAATTTTAAATAGTAAAATCTTGAGTTTTATGTTAAATTTTGAATAAATTTAGATTAGACTTTAAATTTAAAATCTAATTTAAGGTCTGAATTTATTTTAAATTAAAATAAAATTCAAATTAATGTTAAGCTCAATCAAATTCAAATAGAATTTTATCTTTGTAAATGAAAAATATGGTGAAAATAATGGTCAACTCTACATTGCCAATACCAATAAAATCATAGCAAAGACATGCACATGCTTGAACTATACAAATTGTCAAGCTGTTTTGTTTTTCTTCCTTCAATTTCATTGTTCTTTACTTTCATTATTTTTTTGAGTGGACCACACAAACAAGTGTCACTTTTTTCTAGCCTAGTTCGACCTTCCCCTACATCATAACGAATTCTCAAATTGATACATTTCTTACCCATTCTTTAGTTAGAAGTGACGGATGTAATATTATAACTTATACAACATTTCTTATTTCTTTGAACAGTAATTAAATTTTTATCTTTCAGAATGTGATATAACAATCCTACTTTCTGCAAAAAACAAGTATATAATTTTGAAAAAAAAAACCACGGTTGGCAGATGACCTAATTAAAGCCACTGCTGGCTTTAATTTACCTTATAAATTTACAGTATAGAATTTGAAGAAATCAAAAGCTCGACATTGAAATGATTTATTGGCACTTCTCATCATACAGATAAAAATCCCTATTGATTGGATTTAATTTTTCAATTATCAATGTATTAAATGATAATAATTTATCAAACACATATTTCATTAATTTTGTTATGTCAAGTTGTTCATAAATTAGATTGCTGAAAATTTTGTGATGATGGTGTCTTTTATTTAAATAGTGTAGTTTAAACAACAACTTACCTAAATAGAAGTAAAATAAACTAAAATGACGATGATAAGTTACTGTTAACTATCTCATTAAACAACATTACATAAATCTTTAATTTTCTCAAAGCTCAAATATGCCTCCAACTCCGTTTGCAATTCAGACGTGTAACGTGCATGAAGAAACGAGAGAACAAAGCAACATAGTATTAGAGAAAGGGTGAAATAAAAGCAATGACATCGTGTTATGCATATTGAAGCTACACTTGAATGACGATGTTTTGATCTCAACAGAATTACCTACAAATTCTGTTCTAGAAGAATGACACAGAACAGATTACAAGATAGGATAGAGGAGGTTACAACATATTTTTTTTGCTAAAATCTCTGCTACCGACAAATATATAACAAATTGTTTTATTTTGTTTTGTTGTAACAAAATTCAGTAGCATAACTTTATAAATACCCTTACACTTGTACAGAAAAAGACGGAATGAATAAAAATGAAGCTATGCTTTTCTTCTTCTTCAAATCATCTTCCTTCATTCCCAGAAAGCTTATTTTTCTTTCTCCTTTCTTTTCATGGTATCAGAGCAAGACTTTCAGCTTGTGACTTTGATTTTCTGAACATATATCAATGGAAAGTGGTAGTATAGGAGCTGCTATTGAAAATCCATCAACCTTGCCGATAGCATCTCTCATTCCTCTTCATGAGCAACCCTCTAGTTCCTACTTCATTCATCCTTCGGAAAATCCCAGTTTAGTCCTTGTTACTCCTCCATTCACAGATACAAATTATCATTTATGGCATTGTGACATGAATATGTCACTTCGGTCAAAGAATAAACTGCCCTTTGTTTATAGTTCCATATTGAAGCCGATGCCTACAGATTCTCTTCTGCCAGCATGGGAAAGATGTAACACTCTTGTTCATTCTTGGATATTGCATTATGTGAGCTCTTCTATTTCAAAATCTGTGATATGGATAGATAGTGCATATGAGGTATAGAAGGATTTAAAGGATAGCTTTGCACAAAGTGATAGCTTCAGAATTTCTGACTTACAAGAAGAAATTTACAACCTAAAACAAGTTACTAGCACTGTCATTGATTACTTCACTTGTCTTAAGATAGTTTAGGATGAATTGAATAATTTGAGGCCAATTCCTACTTGTATTTGTGCTGAAAAATGCGGCTGCAATCTGTCAAACAGAATAAGAAATAGCTGTAAAACTGATTATGCCATAAGATTCTTGAAAGGGCTCAATGAAACTTATGCAACTGTCAGATCTAACCTAATGTTGATTGATCCCTTGCCCCCCATCAACAAAATTTTTACTCTAGTTGTTCAACAGGAAAGACAATTTAGCCTTCAGTCAAATGCTATTGAATATATTGAAACTAATGCATTCCTAGTTAAAGGAAGCCTGGTGAATTCAATTCAAAACTTAAGGAGCTCACAAAAGAAGAATTTCAATAATAATTGGAAAAGGCCATAATGTACTTATTGTGAAAATCATGGACATACAATTGACAAATGCTTCAAGAAGCATGGTTACCCCCAAGGATATAAGTCCAAACCAAAGACTGTCATCAATGATGTAGCAAGTATGAATGCAGAAAAAGGGTCAGAGTTTGATCAAATGAAGAAAGAAGAAGATGGTGTTATGATCACACAAGAGTAATGCAAACGACTTGTAGACTTGATGCAAAGAACTGGAGGATCTACAAAGGAAGCTCACACTCCTAGTAATAGTTATGTAAATGCATTGACAGCAACCTTCAATCCAACACCAAAATGTGCAGGTAATAGTTTGTCACCTAACAGTTGGATTCTGGACACTGGAGCCACGAATCATATAATTTGCTCAGAAAAATTCTTCAAAGATTACAAATCAGTTGAAAATATTTTTGTTCACTTACCAAATTCACAAAAACTCTTGACCACACACGTTGGAATAGTAGAAGTGTCAAGAACTTTGACATTGCATCATGTTTTTCTTGTTCCTTCCTTCGGTTTTAATTTGATATCAGTTAGTAAACTAACCTCAGCTTCTCTATATTGCCTATTCTTCAAATCCAACCTTTGTGTTTTATAGGACCTTTAGGACTGGAAGACCCTTGGACAAGTTGAACAACACAACTTCCTCACTAAACCAAAACTATTAATCCCTACTGTTGCAACCTCAGTTTTGACACCAAATATCTGGCATCTTAGACTTGGACACTCCTCAATTTCTAGAATCAAAAGACTAAAGGAGTATGAAAATTCCATTTCTGTTCCAAACTTTGAAACATGTGATGTTTGCCATTATGCTAAACACAAGCATCTTGTTTTTCCTTTGAGTAAAAGTTCTGTTTCAAAACCTTTTGAATTGATTCACATGGATGTTTGGTTACTAAATCCAGTTCCATCTTTTTCAAGACATCGTTATTTTCTCACCATAGTAGATGATTATTCCAGAATTACCTGGACTTATTTCCTAAAACAAAAATCAGAAATTCAAAACCTCATTCCACACTTTTGCAATCTGGTTAAGAACCAATTTGATTTTACAGTCAAAATAATCCGAATTGATCAAGCACATGAATTCAAGTTGAGTAATTGCTATTTAGTTCATCGCATCATACATCAAAATTCTTATGTTGAAACTCCTGAGCAAAATGGTATTGTTGAAAGAAAACACCAACACCTGCTTAATATAGCTCGAGCCTTGCTAATCCAAGCACATTTACCTGTCATTTTCCGGAAAGATTGCATTAGTCATGCTGTGTATCTCATTAATAGAGCACCAACACCAGTTCTTGAAAATAAAATACCGTTTAAAAAACTCTACTCAAAGCCTCCCAATCTTTCACATCTTAGAGTTTTGGTTGTTTGTGTTTTGCATTTGCACTTAAACAAAACAGAAAGAAATTTGATTCTAGAGCACGAAAATGCATTTTTATTGGATACCCTCATGGAATAAAAGGATATAAACTTTTTGACTTACATAAATAAGAATTCTTCGTATCAAGACATGTAACCTTTGACGAAACAGTTTTTCCCTTCAAAGACACAAAACCAATTCTACAGCCTATACTTCCTTCTTGTACTACAGAATATATTGATCTTTTTACGCCATTGCCATAGACAAATACTTCTTCATAAGAACTTGAAACTTATGACACAAACACCATGCCATTAGAAATACCAGTACAAGACCTCAGATGGACAACTAAAGCAAGAAAACCACCTGCTTATCTTAATGACTACCATTGTGAGAATTGTGTTGGGTAGCTTGGTCAAGACTTTTAGGATTAGAGGTACGATTCTTCAGGTACTCCTCATACCCTATCCACTGTTTTATCTTATGACCACTTACCTATAGGTCAACAACAATTTTGCTCATCCATTACTACTCTTTGTGAACCTAAAACCTATAATTAAGCCATTAAGTTAGAATGTTGGGGAAAAGCTATGCAAGATGAGCTTGTTGCGTTGTAACAAAACAATACCTGGGAAATCACAGACCTACCAAAGGAGAAAAGCATAGTGGGATGCAAATGGGTCTACAGGATAAAGTAAAGGTCAGATGGTTCAGTTGAAAGATGCAAAGCACGCTTGGTAGCTAAAGGATATACACAACAAGAAGGACTTGATTTCCTGGAAACATTTTCTCCGATTGCAAAAAGGACAACATTGAGAACATTACTTGCTCTTGCAGCTGCTAAAGGTTGCTATTTGGAACAAATGGACATTAATAATGTCTTCTTGCATGGAGATCTGAATGAAGAAGTGTATATGGAGATTCCCCAAGTTTTTGAATGTTTAGATAAAGGGAAGGTGTGTAAGTTAAATAAGTCTTTGTATGGCTAAAACAAACAAGTCGTCAATGGTTTGCAAAGCTTTCAGACCACTCACAAGTCAAGGTTTCTTAGCTACTGCTTCAGATCCTTCTGTATTCATTCGTAAGACCCTAGGAAGCCATGTGATTTTGCTAGTTTACGTGTATGACATAGTAGTGGCCTCAAATGATGTCAATGCAGTAAATTTCATCAAGCAATTCTTGGATTTCAACTTTCAGATCAAGGATCTTAGTGAGCTGAAATACTTCCTTGGATTAGAAATTATTCGTTCAGACAAAGGAATCAACCTGAATCAAAGGAAATATGCCACGAAAATACTAAAGGAGATTGGTTTCCTTGGCAGCAAACCTCTGCACACACCTATGATGGTCAATTTAAAATTGTCCTCCAATTCAGGAAAACCTCTAACAAATATCAGAAGTTGTAGATGCTTGATTGGGAGATTGTTGTATCTAACCACTACTCGCCCTGATTTAACATTTGCAGTCCAACAGCTTTCACAGTTTTTGGCTTTTGCAGGTGAAGATCATATGAAGGCTGCCCACAGAATACTGCGGTATATAAAAGCCACTCCTAGACAGGGATTGTTTTATCCTGCAAAAACAGAAATCAAGCTGCAAGGTTTTTCAGATTCAGACTGGGGATCGTGCACAGACACTAGAAAGTCAATCACAGGCTATTGTGTATTTATGAGACATTCTCTCATTAGCTGGAAGGCAAAGAAGCAAACCACAATCTCACGTTCCTTAGCAGAAGCAGAATACAAAGCACTAGCATCGCTGGCTTGTGAAGTCCAATAGATACATTACCTATTAAAGATTTTGGCGTTGCACTTACTCAACCTATTCCAATCTACTGTGACAATCAGTCTGCCATACAAATAGCAAAAAACTCAGTTTTTCATGAACGAACAAAGCATATAGAAATGGATTGTCATCTGATTCGGGAAAAGATACAGCAGGGTTTGAAACATCTTCTTCCTATCTCAAGTCGTCATCATCTTCTTTTATCCAAGATGAGAGTCAAGAACGAATACTCTCCATCCTT
>JAOSBN010078843.1:0-12622 GCA_027563595.1 Erythroxylum suave | reverse complement strand
CTCCAATTAAATTTTCAAGCACAAAAATCATATATTTTTCATAACAATTACATTTATTAACAAATATACCGGGAAATTACTATTCATGTGCAAAATTCACTATTCATGTGCATATACATAGCCAAACAATTTAAAACACTCCTAAACCATTCCAAATTACTATCTTACCCTTCCCATCGATGTTGGGATGTTACAAAATTACTATTCTACCCTTCCCATCGGTGATGGGATGTTACATTCATTCCCTAAGAATAAGCGTAAAAACTCCTAAGTTCATTCAACAAATTTCTAGCATACTTCATCATCAACATCATAAACTTTTCATTCCAATTCAAGCATCATTCTCATACTATTAAACATGCCATAAAGATCAAACTTCTACTTGTTAGGCTTCCAATTCAGCTCCAAATTTCAGATTATAGTAGGCCTCTATTCATGTATGATTCATCACAAACTCAAGGTGATAATGAACTAGTTTCAGCAGCAAGATGAAGGTAACAACAGGCTGGTTCTTAGCTATTTTGTGAAGGATTAAAAATCTAACTTTTATGAAGTAATTTGAGCTAGGGTTTAACTAGAATTCAAAAAGAAGATGTACCAAAATTTTGATGGAGAAGGTGAAGAACAAAGGAGAAGACTGCAGAACTATCCTTATTGTAACTTTTTTCACTAGGTGCTGGGTGTTTTAATTTGGCCAAGGCGTTTGTCTTAAGGCATGTATGCCATTTATCAACCTAAAATTCACATTAAGTTGCCCCATGTCACCAATTAATTAGTCCATATGTCTCCTAATTATTGATCCATTTGTCAATTAATTACTAGTTCATTTGTCACTCATTTAACTGTACCAAATGTCGCAATTATAGGCTCAATCACCCTAATTTTTCATATATCAATTTATCTTACCACTTGGCATTTTTCCTGGTCCAAATGTACATATTAATTATTCAATCTCCCAATTAATAACAATTAATTTCAAATTACTAATTGGAATCCATCCAAACCAAAATTCAAGACATAATAATTCAGAATTCACATCATGTTCATTTTAAATGTTTCATATCCCGAAATATGTCAATTGAGTGCATATACTATCTTGGTAATGTGTACCAATTATAATTCATGAGTGTATGATAATGCTAATGATATGAATGTGAATGAAATGCTCTCAATGCTATTACTCATTTACAATGATCTAGGGTTCTAGCCCTAAGCATGATCTAGAAACTGGATATTACAGTTTTGTTTCCTTGGGTCAGATTTTGTAATCTTTGGAAAAGCTCCCTATAATATGAGCTTGGTACAAATCTCCTCCACATTATGGTTTTCATCTCCTCCTAAGAGCTAATCGGTGGTTCTCGGTTTCTCCTCCTAGACACAATCTGTTGATCCCACCAAGTAACCGTGTAATCACTAAACTTAGGGGCTGCCAATTTAACCTTCTTGTTGTCAGAAAAATTATGGCACTGGAACACTAACTTAACCTTTCGTTCCCACTCTAGATATACATTCAGATCCATCTTTCCAACAAAGGTAGGTATCTTCATCTTAATACTACTGATGTTGCTGTCCACTCTAGCCTTCCCCTCCCATTCCCATTCCCAACTCTTCCTCCAAAGTTTCTACCCATTCTCCCTCTACCTCGACCACCTCTATTCCCTCTATAATCCCCAACTTCTTCAAAGGTACTAAGTTGGTTGTCATCATCCTCAAAATGATAATGGGTGTTTCAAGGTTCAAGCGTCCTCTCTGTTGGGTTGGATTGAGAATTAAACTTCAAAGACATTTCTGCCAACCTCTCCCTTATGTTCTCCATCTCCCTAAACATCCTCTTAAATGTTTCTTGTCATGACTTTACTACCATTGGATTAATCTCCCACTCTCCACCTTCAGCCTCCTTTTTATCTTTACCAGAAGATGATGAATTTCTATTGTTGGAAATGATTTAGAACCTACAAAAAAAAGTTTGTAGAAAATAGTCTCTCCCTCACATGTTTGCTCCCTAAATCACTCACAAGTCACCTTCTAATATCCTTATTCTAGGAGTTCTATGTAGACTAAACTTTTCTTCCAAGAAGAGCAAGTTCCACACTTTACCCTTTCAATTACCACTCCCTAGAGGCAAATTGATGTAAGGAAAACAAGAATACTCAGTAAAGAGGCCAAAGAAAAACAAAGTTAGCAGTTTGAATTTTTGGAGACTCTAGGAACCCCCACAACTTTAATCACAACAATCGGAATATGATTTATGTGTTTTATCAAAGAAAGAATGTAAGTGACATTTTTAGGTAAACAAAGGATGCAATTGGCCTGTTTATATCAAAAATGGATGAATAGACCTATTTAGGTCATAAAAGGGTGTAAAAGACATGTTTAGATTGGAATAGGACGTGATTGACCGATTTAAATCATAAAAGGATGCAAGAAACGTGTTTGGATTGGAAAAAAAAAGTAATTGACGTGTGTAAGAAGGAATAACACAGATTTGAGTGAGTTTGAACAAGTTTAGAAGTTATTTTGTTGACACTATCAAGAACTCTGACCAGATCTGCTTCTTTTCTATCTCTTTTATCTTCTTTTCTTCTTTTTTTTTTTCCTTTTTTGAACAAAATGAAACTTAAAGAAAACCAGAATCAAGAACAAGATTCAAAGTGAGAATTGCAAGATTCAAAAGATTCATCAAGAACTAAAAAGATCAAGCCAAACTCAATTCTTTGAATGCACAAGTTTAGAATCAGCAAAGAACATGAAAAAGATCGAATTTATCCAACACAAGAATCGAAAGAAACGGACAGAACACAAAAGAAAAATATGGAAGAACAAAAACAAAAAGGAAAACTCAAAGACCCAAGAAAACAAATTCGGGATTCCAAAAAGAATCAAGAAAAGAACTTTTAAAAGTCACGAAATTGAACAGAAAGGAAGGACACAAATTAATTCAAACCTTGGCAACAGAGATGGCTCTATACCAAAAACTGATAAGCTCTTCACCTCAAATTGGATGAAGCACAAATCACGAACCCAAGATCCAAGGAACACTCAATATTACATAAGAATGACAAAAACAACTTAGAACACCCACATAATTTAGTAAGGATTGGAGGTGATAAGGAATGGGTTTGGAGTTAATAAGCACTTTCTTGAATGAAAACCAAGTCTCTAAAGAACACCAAGGAAGGATTTGTCAAAAGTAATGCAAAAGAACACTCAATTTGTTTTTTGAGTATTGAATGAATGATCTGCCTACAATACACGAAATAAACAGTATTTATACAGACCCTAATGACTTGGGCGACTTTCATAAGGGTAGGAATTAGAAGTTTATAACTCAAAATTACACACTTTATCACTTGATAACTCTAAAGAGGCTCGCTTACGCAAACAAATATGAAAAAAATAATGCTCAAATGATTGGAAAACACTTAGAAATGTTTGAAAAATACACTCAAATACATCTCAATACCAAAAGAAATGAGAAAACACCTATTTATTATGTTTTAGGACCCTTACTAGCTGTTGGTGCGAAGAAATAGTCATAATTTGTGGAGCACTGGTCAACCAATATAACATATTGATCAACTGGTGTGTATTGAATGTGTAGATTCTCTAGCCTTTAGGAGACTGGTTCACTAATAGGCTTATTGGTCAAATAATATGAAATGTTAGTCAGTCAATACATTAACCAATGTTACAAAAAAACTCTTAGTACTGAAATTTAACAACTTTAACCTATGTTGTTCAACCATTAATTCATATAGGTTAACTAATCACCCAAAGATATGATTTTTTTAACAACTTCAAATGATTAAAAATAATTTGTTTAATATAATTAATATTTAATCACACCTAAAATGTCCTCTACAAAGTGTTCAAAATATCAAGAGGTTTTTCTATTAAGACCAAAAGCTTCAATACCTTTTGATGAATGTGAGGACTCACACAATAAAGTGAAGTAAAATGTTTATGGACAATGAGCCTTTTAAAGCATCAAATTAATAAATTGAGATTATAAGTAATAATACAAGATGTAAAATGACCTTGATGGGCCTTAATCTTCTTTCTTTTTTGGTTTAATATTTATTTTAATGATTCCAAACTTTGATGTGTATTATAAAGATCATGAGATGTTGAAAGATTCAATTTCATGATTACATCAAAGAGTTTGTATTTGAAGATGATTGTTGATTATCATATATACAAGAAGATTGGTGGGTGTATACTGTTCTTTTTTATGGGAGTGTGTAGAGACATATAATTAATGATGAACAACAATTCATATTTGAACTGTAAAAGGTATGATAGTTTAAGAAAATCTCTTATTAGATATGAAACAGTAATAACTTAGTTATAAGAAACGGATCTATAAACATAGTTATAGATTTTGTTTACCTAGTCTAACCTAAGTGCATAGGTAGTATACTAAAGGTGTTTAGAATTAAAGGTATCTTATGCTTATGAAGTTAAAGATATCCATTATAACTTTGTTCAATGGAAACAAGTGCTAGTTAAGGCATATTTTACTTAGGACAATATTATTTTGAGTTGGAAAGGTTCCAATGTATCATCATTTGGTAACGAAACCATATTACATTTTTCATTTAGTAGAAATGATTATTTGGATGAAATAATTTTTTAATAAACTTGGTATAGTTCCACATATAGTTGTAATATACTGTCGAACATTATAACAATTAGGTATACGAAAGGAGTTAAGGTCTCATTAAAGATTTAAGTACATATTTGGGTAGTTTCACTTAATTATGGTAGTAGTTGGAATTAAAGATGTCCTTAAGTAATTACATATTAAAAAGAATTATACAATAATTCTCACTGAACTAGTATCCCAACAGTAGCATAATCACCATATAAGGATATGGTATAAGATACTTAAGCAATTGACTTAATGCAAGTAGGAGTGTATGTCCTACAACCAATCAGTTGATTACAAATTTTATAACACAATTAATTAAAGGCATTCTCTATCTTATGTTTATTTGTTTAATTAACCCATATATAAGATAAATTCCATCTGATAAATAAACAACAAGATGGCAACAACAACAACCAGTGAGAGTCTCGCTGAAATGTGAGGTTTGGGGAAGTCTAGTAGTACGTAGCCTTACCATTGCCTAATAGAGAGGCTGATTTTGATAAACCCATATGTATTCAAAATATGATAATATATAATATAAAATATGTCTTGTAATACATAATATAGTACATGTAGAACATGATAAAGAGTAATAATAAAAGATACAATAAGTAAATAAATACACAACCTAGAAAAAAGACAAGTGCAAGAATAAATCAAACCAGCTACTGCAAGAAAGTAATTAGGCTAGGTAAGAAACTTTGGGCTAAATAACTAGGAGGTAAGTACTATGTAATCAAAATACTATGGCTAACTATAAAATAAAAAACTCGAAGGAAAATGTTTAAAAGACCTAAGAGAATGAGAATGAACACTCTATAAGAGATCCTTTGTCCATATCCTAGTATACCAAAGTTTTCTTTTTCGGACCATGTGCTCGGTTAGTTCTAGCGAATCTATAACATTCTTAATCACTTTCCTCAAGTTCTTCTTAGGCCTTCCTTTTTCCTCTTATAGTCTTTAAGTCTTATTTCATCGCATCTTTTCACTAGAATGTGAAGATGTCTCCTTTTAACATGTTCGAATCACCTAAGTCTTGTCTCTCTTAATTTGTCATTAATACTAGCCAACTTTAATTTGTCTCCTACCAATACATTCTTGACTCGTCCTTATCTTTGCCACCATTAGCTTATAAATATGCCATTTTTTGATGGGCCAACACTCTGCCCCATATAGCATACATGACTTAATTGCTAAACGATAGAATTTACCTTTGAGCTTAAGTGGTATCTTCTTGTCACGTAAAAATTCTGATGCGCTTTTCTATTTAAGTCATCCTGATCTAATACGGTGGACTATATTTTCATCAATCTCTCTATTGCTTTGGATGATAGACCCTAGGTACTTAAAACATTCTTTCTATCATACAACTTCTGAACCAATCTTTATTTCCACATCGGAAGCTACCCTATTGCACAAAAAGTTACACTCTAAGTACTTAGTCTTAGTCCCGCTTAATTTAAAGCCCTTTGATTCTAACTAATCTCTCCAATGTTAACACAACATTGACACCCTTTTTTGTCTTATCCATTAAGACAATAATGCACATCTGCTTGAATATTCTTGGTTGGTTCATACAACACTATTGTGAACAAAAAAAGGCTCAATGAGGAGCTTCAGTGTAGCACAACAATAATAGAAAAATTTTATGTATCTCCTTTTATCATCCTTATTCTAGTGTGTGCCCCTTTATACATATCTCCAATCATCCATAATTAGGTCATAGGAACTCCTTTAAACTCTAAACACCTCCACATGATTTTCCTAGGTGCTTGTCATATGTCTTATCTAAATCAATAAAAACCATATACAGATTACTCTGTCCTCTATAATACTCTATTAATCTCTTAAAAAGATGTAAAGCTTCTGTCTTGGAACTTTCTAGCTTGAAGCCAAACTAGTTCTTCAAAATAGGAGCATCCTTTCTCACTCTCTTCTCAGTCACCTTCTCCCATATAAGTAGTTTGATGCTTATATAATTGCCACAATTTTGGATATCCTCTTTGTTCTTGTATAGAGGAATTAAAGTACTAAGTCTCCACTCATCCATTATTTTGGCAAACTTAAGGATCATGTTAAAAGCTTGAATAGCCAAGTAAGACCCTCTACCCTTAGGCTCTCCTAATGGAGTTCCATGCCTTACACAACAACCTAACAAACTACACATGCCAAGTGGTCCAATTATAATGCAACAAGCTTCAAGGTTTAAACAAGCAATGCAAGCTTTTCTTTAAGCCCAAATCACAAGTGAAGTACATGAGGAGGCCGAAACATCCATGGAGGAACACCAAAGCACACCCAAACTTGTGACTTTGTTAGAGGAGGTGTTGGAAGAGGCTAGTACTTAGCCATTTTGGGAAACAAGCTCAGGTCTTGTTTGGGGCGTATTTTTTTTAGACTTATTTGTTTTAATGTGTTTAGCCCATTCCTTAGATGACTTGGATCAGACTATGTTCAATGGCCTAGATACTCTTAGATTTGTTAGGATTAACCTAGTTTTCATTAAATGAGCTTGCAAACCCATTCCTATTAGGGTTAGGACTTGTTCAAGGTTATTTATACCTTGTTATATCCTTGTAACCTTAGATTTGATGATTAATAAAATTTCAAAATTGAATTCTTCAAGGCGTGAATGTCTTCATATTTGCTTCAAGAAATTGATTTGCATCAATAAGTAAGTACTTGCAACGTAAATTGATTTCTGAAATTTCTTCCTTTGTAATCTGCCTATAACGAGACAAGTTATGAAATCTCTTGGACATGCTGAGATCACCTAAAGAGACATTTAAAAAGGCTATAAAAGTAACTCTGCCATGTTCTCTTGATGTTATTTTCAGTCAAGAGCACCTATCTTGCTTCGTCTCTTATACAACAAAGTTGATCTAAGTATCTCTTTTTTTGTTTCCTAGCTCTTGGCAACTTAAAATTGTCATTTTCTTTAGAATCTAACTACCAGTACAATTTCTAGTAAGCTCTACTTTTAGCTACTGATATTATCTTTTCCAACTCTTTCTTTGCCAATTTGTATCTTTCCTTATTAGCTACTCACTATAACTCTGTGGTGCTATCCAATAGAGCTTTATAGGCAACCTTCTTGATCTTAACCTATCTTCATTCCACCGCTAGGACTCCATCTTTCTACCCTTAGGCACTTTAGAAACCACCAAATATTTTTAGCTGCATTCCTTACAAGGGTTGCTACTCTCTCCCAAATTTGGTTAGCATCTACTTCCAATTTCCATTTATCGCCATATATTATTATATCCCAATTTATTTCACTATGTCCCCTTTCAGATTCCACCATTAGACTCTCGTATACCTCCTAATATTTCTCTTCTTCCTCTATCCTTTATAAGATCCAAAACTAGTAGTCTATATTGAGTTAACAAGCAAGTATTTGGTATCACCTTACAATCCTTGTACCTAGGTCAATTGCTTCTCTTGACGAGGAAGTAGTCAATTTGAGTTTTCATAATTTTGCTAGTATAAGTCACGAGGTTCTCATCATTTTTCTTAGAAAAAGAATTGGCTATCATTAACTCAAATGCTACTGCAAGGTCTAACAAAACATTCCCACTACCATTCTTATACCTGTACCTAAAACCCGAATGAGTCTATGGACACCCATATGAGGTTTCACCTACACCATTAAAGTCTTCTCCTAGAATAACTTTCTCATCAGAGAGGATATGCTAAATCACCTCATCTAGTTTTTCTAAAATTGGCATTTAATTTGTTTGTCCAAACTTGTGAATAAGAACACACCACATTAAGAACAACACCCTTCACTATAATCTTTATTGATATAATCCTATCATTAATCCTCTTTAACCCAACATTATGATTTATAAGTTCCTTAATAACTAAGATACCTACCCCATTTTGTATTCTCAAATGCCTTGGGTACTTTTTCTTGAACCCATTAATTTCTTCTGCGTTAGCCCCCGTCTAGTTAGTCTACTAAATGCATGTTATATGAATCTTATATTTGTCTAAAATCTTCGCTAATTCCAATGACATCACTGTAAGAGTCCTATTGTTCCAAGAACCTATTTATAATTTGTCAACATCTTCTTTTCTTTTAGACCCAAAACTCACCGAAGGACTAGACCTTGCTCTATCATCCATAGTTAAAGCCACTTCTCCTATCCCACTGCCCAACACAAGCTACATAAGACATGTCCCGTAACTCCCTAAATGAATCCAATATAACTTAAGAGAGGAAAGAAAGATTATTAATAAATTCCAAAAAAGGGCACCGTAGTAAATTGGTTTGAAAATCACAAGTACACACGACTGCAAGCAAATTGAAAATTCAAGGGTCCAAAATCTTAACCATTATTAGCAATTGGGATTTTGGATAATGCTAAAATCTAGTATTAAGCAGCTAAAATAGAAAAAAATATTAAAATTATAAACAAAAGGAGTTGAACCAATAGGGATGTTAAACCTAAAATAGATTGAAAAATTTATAAAGAAAGCAAGAGCAAGGTGCAAAAAACACCAACGATACGCAATCCACTTAATAACTCTAAGCCTAAATAAAACTAAGCCATGTGATAAGCCAAGGTATTTTATGACAACCTCAAATGAAAAGTCTAGTAATAAGAACCAGTAAATACAATGGCAAAGAGAATTGAAGTTGCAAAAAGCAATTTTGGCACAGAACTAGAGTTTTATGACAATCACACAAACCAATAACCTGACAACCACATAGCAAAGGATACAAATTAAGCTTTTGTTGTAAACATAAAGACCCAAAATTTCAAAAGAAAATTTTATAAAAATCAAATCCTTTAAGCATCTATGGAAGAGTGTCAACACTTTCAAGAAGTGATCCAAAGAGAAAGACACAAACTTTCAAAAAAGATTGAGCCAATTGAGATAATGTAAGCAGAAATCCATAACACATTTCAAGTATGTTGAACATGTCCTTATGTTTTACATTATAAAATTTTCCAATTTTTCTCATGCATAATATGGGAAAAATAGAATAATGTAACTCCTTGTTTAGTTGTAAAATAGAAATAGAGAGCATTTATTTTGAACATGAGACCAATGGTCACATGTTCCCACTGTGTTTATCAATACTTACCCATATATACACCGCATCCTTCTGAGTGGCCAAAATGAAATTAAAAAATCTATAACACACCATGAACACAATTTTTTTTTGTCTTCCGCATTTTGAATTCATGTGGCTTACTCTCATTAATTGTATAAGATGCTTGTGCCTTCACCATGTTTCATAAACACTAAACTATTATTTGCCATGTTGACCTTATTCTTGAAACACAACACTGTGTTAGGCCTTATGTATATCCCATGTCCCTCTTAACCCAAACCTAACATAACATATATGGTGACATGGTTTGTAACATAATCCCACGCCTAACTTATGTTCATCCACACTAAAAAGGTGCCCCAAACTTGTCTTCTCATTTCTCTCCAACTCTTCCTCAAATTTTCTCTTAATTCTTAAGTTTCCTAGTGTGATACCAAGTCGTTTGCACCCTATAGGCCACATTTTACATTATTTCGCATACCAAAACCATCAGTTTGGGGATTAGAAGCCCTATCTTAAATAAGAACCCCAATTTTGCTCAATTTGGGTTTTTTAGAGTGTTGGCATTTTTCACATTTTCTTGATCACTATTTGCACAAAATCTTGGTACTCATCCTATCCTAATATCTAATATCAATTTTCTAAAGAACTGTGGATTGTTCTAGAGATAAAAAAATTATATTTTGTTCTTTCTAATGGATTAATACCTACTTTATATGAAAATTTGAGACTGTTGGTTTACAAATTTGATGACTTGTGACCGATACTCATTTTTTAATACTATATATTTACGGAATTATGAAATTTTAATACTTTTGGCATCCCTTAGTGTTATTTATTCATTGTGTTGGTTTGTTGGGATATGAGGATAGGCTATAGATGAATTGAAGTTGAATAAAACTGCCTTGTTTTATTTGAATTCACTTGCCACTTATTTTCACACTCACATGCTATATATATATATATATATCACGTGTTTGGATTTTGGTTTAATGAATGTTTACTTTTCGTGAATTTAAGGAACTTTGATAGAGGATTTTAAACTAGATTAATTTTGAAAATGATGTTAAGGAATGAGGAGCTTCATTTGGGTCATATATTAACGATGGAGGAGTTTGAATGTGAGGACTGTTACGTCAGTAAGTTAATGCACCTTTTAGTAGTTTATGTATTTCATTTATGCTCCCATAAGGTGGTAGTTAAATGTTTCACTTTTATAGTATCATGACTTGACATTTATATATACATTATGTTCAGTGTTGTCTCTTATTTGTTGAGAGCTGATTTGTGAATTTTTAAAATTTTAAACTATACAAAAATGATTAGATGAGGCACTGGCAGCACAACTAAGAAGGGGCAACCCCATTGTAAGAGACCTAGGGTGGATGTTTCTACTTTTAACTTACAGGCAGCTCATCTTGAGATTCATGCATTACAAGGACAACCTGTAGCAGAAATTCCACCACCGACCCATGACATAATAGAAGCAACAAGAGTAGCTAAAGCACACACTCTTGCACTTCATAAGCTTTAGTTAAAGATTTTTTAATCGTTGTGCACAGAGTAGTTCAAGCTATTGTGACATATTGTATGAAATCAATTTGGTGAGTCAAGTGGGGGAGATTGTAGCTTTTGACAAGTGTTAGGAGCTCTTTGTTGTTTGAGATCTAGTCTATCAAGAGCTTATCTTGAAGGATGCGTATAATCTAGGCAGATGATGATAAAAAACTAAGGGAGGGCAAATCAATGGTCATGGCATGCAATATAGCTTTAACCACAACTGGTTTGAGGTTCATATTAGGCTCAGTTCTAAGGAGTACACTCACACCTTATAGCCTAGTAGGATATAGATTAACTAGGAATACTCAGAGGTCCATTATAGACGTTATTAGAACAATATCACAATGATATGACCTTTCTCCCCAACATAGTCGAAGGCATCAAGTTTATGTTTTCTGACTATGTTTTCTGCCTATAAGTCACTCACCATTCTTTGTGTGCCTAGCATGAGAGCACATGATTTATCAAGCAACAAGATGAGATTAAAATTACTAACATGATTCGCATATGTTCAAATCATGAAGATAATGATACATCCCATATTTTTTGAATCAATCTAGTCTATTGAAGAATCAAATGCTGATCATCTTTGATTATATGTGTTTTGATCCTGGGCTATTATTTTGTGTTACTTTGAACTTTAGTGAATTGGGTTTGGGTATAGGGAGGTCCAATAGTACATAGCCTTACCTTTAACTAGTAGAGAAGCTATTTCCAAGTGACCCAAATAAAGAGGAGAAAAATAAAATTACATAATTAAAATAAAAACATGAAAATTAAATTAATGAGAAAATTATTAGTAGTAATAGTAGTAGTAAGTAATAGTAATAAATCAAGCTATAAAATAAAAAAGCAAGCTTTCCCATAAGTGGTAAGCACTACCTAGTTACAAGTTTAGGCTAACTACAAGAGGAAAGAGTTAAAAGACTCATGGGAACTACAAGGAACTCTTTACAAGAGATCTTTTATTTGAATCCTAATTTGCCAAAGTTTTCTATTGCAGATCATATCCTTGTTAAATTCCAACATTGTCATATCATTCTTAATCAACTACCCCTAATTCCTTTTATAAATCTCTAAATGCGATTGATAGGTTGTGGTTACCCTACAAATTTAATCCCTTACTTAAATTGATATGTAGTATAGATAAGTAAGGGTATCGTCCCACAGAGATCAAAACACAAGGAAGAAATCTAACTTTCAATCAAAGTTAAGCGTGTATATGCTAGGGGAAAATAAAAATTAAATGCAAATTATATCTAAGATGAACAAATGAAATATTTTATTCCTAAGTTGCCAGATGCATGCAGCCAAATTATGGGGGGGGGGGGGGGGGGGGGGGTTTG
>JAOSBN010078822.1:0-12623 GCA_027563595.1 Erythroxylum suave | reverse complement strand
GCTATTACATATGTAAAACGCATGTCAAATGAGCAACAACACATAATATTTTGGGTTGGATTAATTTTTTTGCCCCTATATGGTATTTGTTCATCGGTCAGAACATGTGCATCAATATGTGTACTGTCTATTGCTCCTACACAATCCTAAAAATTAAAATATATATTAAAATAATTGAATCATAAGAACATAATTAAAATGGCAATTGAATATATAAATGTACCTGAAAATATGGAAAGAATTTTGAATTATATTAAATCTCAGGAGTTGTATTAGTGAAAGATGGTGGAGTAATGAATCGTTTTCCAAGACGAATAACTGCATATAAGACTTTACAAAAGTACTTTGAAATTATCCAGGTAGAATGTTGAAAGCGTTCTGCATTGACTCTAGTTGTCTCACTATGTCCTATAGTCATCAAGAAAATTACTACTTGTTCCTCCACAGTCAAATGACTGGTTGCCTTTATGCCTCCTAAACTCTTCAACTCATCTCATAAGCTCAAGAAGATTATCTTTCTCATTCTTAAGTTTTCATAAATCCTTGTAGGATTCCCATTCAAAAGTTCCATTATCCAATCATGACCTTGTAGAGCAGAAGTTCTACATGATTGCTTTTGTAAGTGAAAATACTTGTTCTCTCCCCCAGCTAGAGAAAAAATGATTAACTTCTTACATTCATCATTAGAATCTGATTCGAAAGCTGATAAGAAATCCATGTATCTACAATGAAAACATTAATAAAACATTTAATCAAAAATTTTAACCGAATGTAGACAAATATTCATACATTAAGTCAAATATTCATAAAAATCACAAACTTAAAATGTTCAAACAATAGAATAATGTTTAAAATAAAAATGTCAAATTAATAAGAATTCGATATGCAATAACATGAAAATATAACTAAAGCGACATAATCCAATGTAGCTTCCTTGTGTCTGTCATCTTCATAAAAATATCCCTATAAAGTGGAGAATCATGTAAAGCCTTTATAGCTTTTCCATATTGCACATCATCAACACCCAATTCATCTAAAGACTTCATACATTCCACCATTATGTTATACTCTTAAGATCTACTCTCTGCGGTGGATGATGTTTCACTCAGTTTTTTCACAAGTAAATCATTCTTCCTTGTTGATTATTCACCAATTACAATCAAGGTCTCTTCTACAATGTGAGAATGTATCTTCTTTGCCTTCTTATTCTTATGAGATTTCTTTTTCTGAGATATAGAACTTATATCTTTATCTTCTTTCTCATTATACGAGTAATCTTCATCAATATCATTTCCATGTTCCTCTTCTGTACTATTCGATGGAGATTTAGTTGATGGATGTGCGTGCACACCAGTTGCAGTAGTATCTCCAAAAATATGATACAAGTCTAAAATTCCTTACATCCTTTTTTTCTTGAATCTGTGAGCCATTTTATGCACCTATAATGATGAAAAAGATATATGAGAATAACAAATATATTATATAATATGATATATTAATAAAACAAAAGACATATTTTACCTTAAATAGCTTTTCCCAACATTCATTTGTAGCATTAACTTCACCAGTAAAAGAGTTGTAACCAATTCCAGTATCTTTGAGTAAGTTCTTGAAATTCTTCAATCTGGCCCTTAATCTGTTATACGTATTCTTCAATTGAATATCAGTATACTCCTTATTGAATTTTGTTTGAAGCCCTACTTTAATATTCTTCCAACCAGATTTGGAAAAGGTGGTAGTTATTCGATTTCCCTTTTTCACTTCTTCAACCATTAAGGAGATTAAATATATCTCTATAGTATCATTCCATACCCCATCATTTTCATTGGCTTCCATACAATCATTGTAATCATTCATATTGTTCAGGCCTTCCATCACTAAATGCAATAACATATAAGTGACATCAATCACAATAATTTTTGCAAAGTATTAAATGCTAAATAGGGTTCAAAATAAACATGTGACAATCGTAACAATTTACAAAAATCACAACAAAATACCTAAAATATATAAACAAAGCCCTTAGAGAACATAGTAATTCTAGTAGGCTGTTAGTGAACAGTTGGAGAATAACAGTATTTAAAGAAGAGTCTTAACCTATATTCGTGAAAAGGAAGCCTATGAAAGCTCATTTAAGTTTGAGCCATTTCTTGATGTTAAAATACCGGTGAAAGCTAATCAGATCAAAATGTAAAGCAGAACAAAAAATCAGAGATATGCCTCTATTAGTAATCAGAGACAACCCTGCACTAAGGTGAGTTGTATGCAACCATTACCATGTGCTTTCAATTAAGACCATGAGAATGTGACGAGAGCGTTAAAGTGACAAAAAATAAAAAACATATAAAAGATGTCGATGTATTCAGAATCAGATCTGTATTATTTTTTATTTAACTGTACCAAAACAACATTCATTGCGACATGTCTGAGACTTCTGTTTATTTCGTTTTCTGTGTTATGGGCAGTAGACGAGTGGTGGTTTCATTTAGTTTAGTGTTGGTCTTAGGTATCCATAAATGTACTAAACTATCTTGTACGTTAAAGCTTTTTTGGCTTTAGGAGTTTACATATACATTTGAACTCTATTGACACACTGACAATTCTATAGTATACGTTAGAACCCTTTAGGCCTTTTGCATTGATTGCCTTCTCTTTATTCACTTGCAACGATTATTTAATGATCAAAAGCTTCCTTATATTGCATTAAACGATTATTTAATAATCAAAAGCCTCCACATACTGCATTAAACAATTATTTAATGATCAAAAGCCCCCAACGATTATTTAATGATCAAAAGCCTCCACATATTGCATTAAACGATTATTTAAAGATCAAAAGCCTCCACATACTGCATTAAACAATTATTTAATGATCAAAAGCCTCTAACAATTATTTAATGATCAAAAGCCTCCACATACTGCATTAAATGCGTGAAGATAAAAGCAAACATCAAACCCAATGCTATATTAAATGCCTGAAGATAAAAGAAGACTACATAAAACACCATGCCTATGAAGGCAAAAAAACAACACCAAGTCGATTGCAAGTGACATCAACTTCAAGAAGAAAAAAGCTATTATTAACTAAAGATAAGAGTCAAACGTAGCCTCCACATGCAACATGCAACATCCAACAATAACTGACTGACGTGAAGACAAGAAATCAAGAAGCAAAGAAGCCTCCGCACGCTACATTAAAAAATGTGAGGAAGAAGCTGTCTGCTCTTCTATAAAACGACTTAGATAGCTGTCTGCTCTTCTATAGCTGTCAAGATAATTATTTGTTTGGATGAGGTGATGAATTACTTGTAATCCACCGGCATGGCTTTCATTCACTTGATAAGCTCTCCTACGTAGACACATTTTTAAGGCGACAAACAGGCGTCCCATGCACATGGTTCTTTTTAAGTTAAACCACCCAAAGAATAAACCCAGAACTCAGTAATGAGTTATTAATGGGATAGGTTGCTAATCACAGTTAACATAGAGAACTCCTCATGAAGAAATAGAGCGCAACATTGAGGATTAGGGACCACGAAGTTTGCTGATTTAGATGCTCCAGAAGCCATAACGTAGAGCTTAAAAGCAAGAAGAGAGAAAGAACTTGATCCGTGTCATAGTAGAAGAGGACTTTTTATGCAAGGTGAAGTTATTTGGTTTCAAAGGAGCACCCTTCATTCTCATAACACAAAGAAGGAATAAAGTGTTACATGTAATCCTCAACCTACTTGGAGAACAAGACATGCATGATTTGTCTGGTTCTAGTTAGCAACTTATGACAGAACTCAATTCCAGCTGTTGGTGAAATGACAATAAAGAGGTTTCTCTTTAGTTTTAAACTTCATGCTCCACACATATGAAAATACACAAGCAAAGCAAAGCACAAAGGAATGAATAAAGGCATTCATTCCTTCGTGTTGTATTCTCATCTTCTAAAATCCCAAGCAACGTAGCATACAACCAGAGAAATCATCGAAACAAAATAATAAGCACGAAAGCAAGCACAAATAAATACATGGAGAATCATAGTAACAATACAGTAACAACCAACAAAAGTAAACACAAACCTTTGGAGCGACAAAACAATCATAGGAGGTAAGACACAGAAGATAGTCGGCACAATTGTTTTAGAATTGAGGAAAACCTGTTGTGATATATTAAGGAAATGTAATTTTTCCATTTCTGTAAAACCGTTGTTGTTTCCTTAAACATGAAAACAACACAACATAACAACAACCAACCAAACGTGTTTTTAGAGGGAGTTTTATTTTTTATAAAAACCACAACAAAAAACGGGGAAAAAACGAAAACAATCACCCCCTTAATTAACTGTGTAGATTTTACAACATAACTAATTAAAAACATTCTTTATCTTATATGTACTAGTTTAATTAACTAACGTATAAGATAAAATCCATATAATAAATATCTTTTGTCTATAAAAAATTATGAGATTCATATTGAATTTATGTATTATTCAAAAATTATTTCTCGTTACTGCTCTATTAAAAGGGGACTTTAATAATGCAGAAAGACTAATACATGTTGCATTTTTTTTCCTTATGAAGGAAGTATTCAATCTCATAAACTAAAATATGGAGATACTTAAATAAACTTACGTGTGTTTATTAGAGAAAAAGTTCACTGGATTGGCTCAACCATAAATATCTCGAATATTGTGATATTGTCCTTTTATATATAAGTATCTTATGTATGTTTATTATATTAATTTAACTTCAATTATTTAATTAAATAATTTTTATCTATAGATCAAGATTAACTTATAATAATATATCATAATCCCCCAAATATTATCAATGTAAAAGTGTTAATCCTTTCATGCATGATTTTTTTAGTAATTTAATCTTGTCATCACACAGTGTTCCCATTAGATATAGAATATGGAATTAATATCTACTCTATTTAAGTCTGATCATGTTAGTTCTCCGTCATTAGTAATTTATTTTATTAATGATATTTAAAAACTATTTTTGAAATGTCATTTCAACTTAGATAAGAATTTCTTGAATCAATACAAATCAAGGATAACTGAAATATGATCTCTAATCATTTAGGTGATAAATCTTATACTGATCACTCAATTATCTTTATATAGTTCATACTATATCTAGTTACCACAAATTGAGTTATCTTTGATAGGAATAGGTGATAAGTAGTATTCAAACATATCAATCCCTATATGAGATACTTTAGAGATATCAACTTAAATGATCATATATATAAACATCACAATGAGAATTTTTTCAAAAGGTAAAAGAATTTATAAATAATAAAGGATTGTATAACCACTTAGTCTAGACATAGTATTATCACGTGGTTATGGACCAATGCTAAACCAACAATACTCTACTACTTCCCTGACATACTAAGTCTACTAGGCACAAATGTTTACTCCAATCTAGCACACCATCATTTCTTGCTTCAGTTTCCATTGACCACTTTTCTCACTAGGATATGCTTCTTCTGGGTCGTATGTTCCTTTCTCATTGTGCATGCATCATTCTGGAGCTATTGCGATAAGTTGGTTTTCTTTTGTTGTTATTGTCCATTCCTAGCTCTTCCCTCTTCCTGTATCCTCACACATTCTATCTCTTACAAGCTATTATCTAAAGTGGAAGCATCAAAACTCAACCTTCTTCTCAGCTTAATTGGAGATAGGCTGAAAAGTTATATATGATTTTCATCCTAACTGATAAGTAGAAATTATAGTATATCTTACACTTTTATTTGATGTTGTTTTAAACCATTTACATAGCACATTTAGGCAAAAATTTTTGCATTTTATTATTAATAACTCAAATCATTCATTTATATATTTTATTTCAAAAAGGATTTAAATTATTTCGAATATTTTCTCTTGAAGTTTGATGGACTTAAAGAAAGAGAAAAACTACTATAAATAAATTCTAGTCCATCATCAAAACAGCACAATAGCAAAAAAATCAACAGTCGAAAACACAGAGAAGACAACACCGAAACACCAACAAAAATAGAATAAAACGACAACATAACATAAAGAAATAAAATGCATCACCAAGACGACTAAAACACAAAACATAGTTGCTGGGAGGATATAAAACACACAAAAAGAGGCCAAAAGGTAGCCAAGGAGAAAACTAAACAAGAAACAGAAAATGCAATGCATAGGAATAAAACACACTTCACAGCAAAACGACGCAGCAAAAGGAAGGCAGAAATAAACAGAAATGCCAAATGCAGAGTCTAAAGGAAAAATGTAGAAGCTTGGGGAGATTTCACCAAAACACGGTAGCAGGAGGAGCTTACAACAAAACAACATAACAGAGTAGAGGAAGACAAAAAGCAACGTAAAATGCGGAGTAGCAAACCCAACATATAATTGAGACAAATAAGAAGCAGATAAGAAGTAGCAGCATCAGGGGTACAAGGAGACTCACCCACCTAACATCTCTAGCTTCAAAACCACATGTAAATCCATTTGAAATGGATTTGATAAAAGGAAATCTCCTGGATAAGGGGAAACTGGAAGAAAATTCAGCAATGTGTGGGCTTTTGGAGTTGTTTCATGAGGCTATAAAAAGGCAGTAGTGAGAAGGAGAAAAGGAGAGCAAATAGTCACACGAAGGCTGAGAGCTCTTAGAGGTTTTGTCATCCTTCCAAGGCGAGTAAAGATGGGAAATTATCTTCAGTAGTGACTGGGGTGAAAGGGAACCAAATCCCACTTATTGTGAGTTAGTTCAAGGTTGCTAGAGGGACTTTTCAAACCTTTAAGGTTGGTTTGAGTTCTAAACTTAGACCATGATAATGATTTTTTAAAAAACCCTAATTCTCCATGTTTACTATTTTCCATGTATTAATTTACGATTAATTGTTAAATTCTAGTTTAATTATATTGTTTTGGTTATTTGGGATATTATTTTTTATTTATTCAATTGATTACTGAGTGAACTAAACACTTACACAATTAATAGAATTTTGATGTCAAATTTTGGTTATTGATTATGTCTCTTTATGCTTGACGTATTGAGTTGGTTCAATTTCTAATAGTCAAATGGGATAGGTAGAACCCGCTGGTTGATTCTATACATTCAACTTGTTAAATATCTTGGATTATCTCAAATATATCAAAATTGCATAACAAAACTAAAATTTAAAACTTAGTTGTTCGTTTGTAAATATTATGTTAGATTTATATTTTATTCCTTTGATTCCTAAATTTAATTTGTTTCAAACAAACACCCCCTATTGTTATTTACGTACTAGCTTGGCGTAATTCATAGGTTTCCATAATTATAATTTTTTTATTTTTTCAATTTTTCTTAATTGATGAGGTTAATCTTATATGTGAATATAATTGGAATCTTTATATGTGCCTCATAATGTATGTTCATTCTTTTCTCAACTTAAAAAAAGTAGCATAGCTTAACGTATTATTCTCAAAAAAAACTATATATTATAAAAACGGATTCTATTTTTGTTCTAAGAATGTATTATAAATTTATTTTACGTTTTGATGTTGTATCTTATTTATATGGATTAAAGAAGATATTATGTATTTATATTTTTCTTTGGAATTACTTTCATATGAGTGAAATTACTAGAATGTAATTGTTTCTTTTAAAAAATACTGTAATTGATAAACTAGGTTAGTAAATTAATTTTCCTCGTAGGATCGACTCTTATTTTTTCTATACTTCATTGTTTAATACATTTGTTTAAAATCAAATAGGTTAGTATGAGTGGTTCAGCACTCTCATCCCTTAACTAGAGGTCTCGAGTTCAAGCCCGGGAATAGAGAAATTTGTTTGGCCAGCACTTTACCCCTTACGAGCTAACCTGGTGCGAGCGGGGATTAATCTGGGTGTGGATGGCTTAAAGGCGCCTTCTCATAGTTGGAACCCTTCTCGGACACCTCGTGGAATAACCAAAAAAAATACATTTGTTTAATAAATTGAAAGTAAATAAGGATTTAATCTGTATATGCCTAACAACAAGCACCACTAACTTTTGATTCCCTACAACAATAGCGCTATAATTAGACTTTGGAACTCCATGCATGCTTGTGGATTCCCTGCTTGATTCTGAAGGCCATTAAGAAGAAGAAGTTGCTCTTATGATTAAGTCATGAGCTTCATTATTAATTGAACAGTAGTACTTGACTATAATGAGAATTTTCATAGATATATAAATAATGTTTCAAATGATATTCTTATATTAGATCAGTTCAATGAACTTGTTATCTAATGAAAATACATACGTTTTTTTAAGTATATTCATACTTTAATATATTAAATCGAATATTTTTCTACAATAAAAATAACATGTGTTTTTTAGGCTTAAGATTAGACTTTACTAATCTTAAGTCTCAATAAAATAATGACTATGAATAATTAAATAGCAACATATAAACGCAATATAAGTCTTATAATTATAATCTCATCATAATTTTTGTGATGTATATTTATCTCGTGGATTTTATTTTATACATTAATTAATTAAACAAATATGTTTAAGATAAAAAATACTTTTAAATAATTATATCTCCAAAACTACAACCAATGGATTGATTGTAAGGCTTAAACTAACAATAACTTTCCCTTGTTAATGAAAGGCTGTAACTACCAAGAGGAAAAAGAAAGTCCTTTTCGAAAATCGTATCTTAGATTCTTATCATTCAAGCTTTCATTTCGATAATGATTAGTGAAAATTAGTCTTATTTGCCCCTTGACCCCAAATAATGCTGTTAATGAGCATCAATTAAACTATTTATCCGTAAAAATCTAGCAACAACTGTTTTCATGGCTGGTAACATTGGCAGGTTACTTTCAAGTTCAGTGCTTTATTATTATCTTAATTAATATGCATGATGATACAAACATCAATTAAACTATTTATCCGTAAAAATCTAGCAACAACTGTTTTCATGGCTGGTAACATTGGCAGGTTACTTTCAAGTTCAGTGCTTTATTATTATCTTAATTAATATGCATGATGATACAAACAGGAAAATATTTCAGAAATTTTTGAAATAAGTCAACAATCCATATTGGTGAATAATCCTTAAATCCAGAAAATAGACGCTCGAAATCTTTTTGAACGTTTTCACGTGAAAGTTGTAACGATGATGATCTTTTCTCATATTGATTTCAAAATTCGTTGAAGACTAGAGTCCTGAAATGGGCGAAATTTTAATGTCTGTTGAACGTTGTTAAAAGGTTGAGGGTTTCCAGTTTCTTTTAAATATGGGCTTGATGAAATATCGATTTGTTTAAATGATCTCAAGGCATATTAGCTTCGAATATATACATGTAGATTTTGTGTTTTTGTCCTCGTGTGATTAAAACTAAAAACAAGACCACTCTACCTTTAAAACTGACGAAGAATCGAACCAAAAACTTGCTTAAATTTATTATAAGCAAAACCTTGAAAGGTAGTAAACATATGTGAACTATGTTGAGTTGGACTCGTCGATGGCTTTGAGACAATCCATTTTCTCTCAACTATTCGTAGGCCTTTGAATCCCTTTCAAGATGATGCTCCACAGCCACTTTGCTTTTCAAGTTTTGGTCCAACGCTTTGTTTTCTTTTTCTATCATTATGGCCAAGTGATGACTTTTTATGAGCCTCGTTGAAGACATCGAACAAATATAATTCGCTCACTCCATAGAGTTTACGACTTTGCTTTTCCTTGTACACTTTTCATTTAAAGATTTATTCGTATGGAAATAAATACATATTGACTTGTATCGATTTCCATTTATTTAATGTAATTTTTAACTGATTAGACTTTCAGTCTCCGCAAGGAAGGAAACTCTTGACATGCTTAGACTACCTTACCAATTCCTGTATCTTGTCATCATGAATTTAATACACCTTATAAGTCAGGTTAAAAGATCATTAATTCATAAGTTATGAAGAAATTATTCTTTCTATTGGTATAAGTTTTAATTTGAAGAAAAGAAACTTCTTTGATATCTTGACAGTTTACAATTCGTTTGACAGCGAGAAAATTGGGAGTTAGAACCATAAATAGTCACGACTCCAAATTTATTACAAAGAGCTTTAGGGGATTAGAAACGAGGACACTTGCATATAGAATGTGACCAATATTCAGATTAAGTAGTGTCTACTAAGCAAAGTACTTTATTCTTTTTACTTTCCTAACAAGAATACAACCATATTCAGAACATAGGTAATGATTCTCTTATTGCAGGTGCTTGTCATATTAATCCACGAATTCGAAGTATTTGTAACATTAATCATTGGACTTTCGAAAGAGAAAAAAGAGACAATAAAAGGCTATGGAAATAAACAACAAAAAGGCCGGCGTGGATTTTGGAGATCAGCGACAAGTACAAACAATTATCACCAGAAAATATCTTTAAATGTCTTGTTTTATTTATAATGTAACTACGTAATGGTTTCTTATTTCTTTTCTTCTTTTTTTTTGGGATCAAGGGGAAGGCACGGCATGCCCAACTCATAATTCTCCAACACTACGAGGCAATGAAACTCCCATATTGTCCTGTGACAATAGGTTCTTGACATAATCAGGTGGAGACTCTAAAATATGTAGTCCAAGAGGTTAGCTTATAGCAAAGGTTGTCAATGTGTCGGCACATCTATTTCCCTCCTCTTAAGTATGTTGAATATGGACTATCCATTGTTTTGAAGAAGCTCCATAGTTTGTTGGAAGAGGGCACTGTATTGGTCGGCCACTAGTTGCTTGTGTTGAAGGATATCAATGACACTTGTTATCAGGCTCCAGTATGATTTGTCAAAAGTCTAGCTCCCAAACTATGACAAAGGTGAAATAGGTGCCCTATAATTCAGCCAAAAAAGTTCAGCCAATTCTTATGTTGGCTGTGAAACCTCCACGCCACGAGCCTGTTTCATCTCGGATCAATCTTCCTACCGCAATGAGGTGTGTGTTTGGTTTAATAGCTCCATCAGCGTTAATCTTGTCCCAATTCGCTTCAGGATGATGCCAGTGAATGAAAGCCTCTTGTCTACCGATTTTTCCATAGTGCTCAATAGCTGCATGTTTACATAATTTACTTCTCTTGATTTTGCCAGAATTTGGATGACCAAAGAGTTCGTTAGAATGTCCTCCCTCAAATTAAAATAGATTCTTGTTATTCCAAAGGGTCCAACATGCGAATCAAAAGATTGTTGTCCATGGCATCTCATTTAGCAGTAAGGTTTCTTGCAAGTTATTAATAAACCAGTCAGTGATGTTCCATGTAACAAAATTTAAAATGTTCACATAAAGAGATGAGCTTGGCCCAAAGATGTTTCACTTGTGAGAACCATCTCAAAATATGGTCAATGGTTTCTACTCCTCTAAATAATGAGCAGTCATCGTATAAAAGTGAGGTGTCTCTGTTTTCTTTCAACATTGGTAGGAAGAGCTTTGTGTAGGCACAACCCAAGGAAAGTTCAAATACATTCTGGTTCTTGTCATGACCAAACTACAATTCATTTGTGCTTTGGGTTTTGCCATTGATTTCCATATAGTTGGTTGTAAGCAGAAGATGCAGTGAAGGTTCCTGAGTCCATCAAAGCCCACAATGGTCTGTCTAGGCATGCATTTGCGTGTGGAGGGAAATGTGTATGCATTTGCGTGATAATTTCCCATAGTAACTTCCCCTATAATTGTTTAAATCCCAGCCCCCATCAAAGTGAACAAATTCACAAACAGGTAGGTCGACTTTAGGTGGAGGACAAGAGAAATTGTGAATTCTATGAGGAGCTTTCTTGCTTTGAGCCAGATGTCTTTCCAGAAGGAAACTCAATGGCCAATATCAATTTTCTAGTGGATTACAGTCAAGCATAAGTCCCAGATGTGGTTGAGGAGGCGCCAAAGGTGAGATGCATTTTTAGTATGGAGGAGTCCAGGCATGTCTTCAGGTGGTAGTTTATATTTAGTGTGAAGGAATTTGTCCTATAGCTCCGGTGGGTGAGAGATAATGCCCTAGATAATTTTGGATAGTGGATTTTCGTTTTATTTTTTCATACTACGAAAACCGAGACCTTTGTTTAATTTGGGAGATTACATCTCATTTAATAAGGTGTAATTTCCTTTGAGTTCTGGAGCTTCGTCGTAGGAAATTTCTTTGAGCATGGTCCATTTATGCACACACTATCTTGCGGAAGCTTACGGATTGCATACTATATAGTGGGATTGAGGCTAGAACCAACTTCCATAGAGTAGTTCAACCTGACAAAGCAATTTTGTTCGAGTTCTTGTCATTGATTTTATTCTCCATTTTTCACAAGTTATCATAAGTCTTGGAAGTGACTCAGTCATGGATTAGAGGGACTCCAAGGTACTTTTCAAGTTTGCTTGAAAGTTCAACTCCTAGCATATTGTTGAGGAAGTTGGCTTTCTCCTGTGATACATTTAGTGAAAATTAATAAGAGTGTTTTTTCCTTACTAATTTTTGAAGTAAATCACACGTTAATAAAAAACTTGTATATGATAAAGTAGATACACAAGAAGAGGGGGGGTGTTGAATGGTATATCCTTTTCGTGAATACGAATTAAAAAAGAATAATAAGAACTTCTTGAACTTGTTAAAAGAGTATTACAAAGTTTATACGAAAATTGTTACGAAATCAAA
>JAOSBN010078811.1:0-12624 GCA_027563595.1 Erythroxylum suave | reverse complement strand
TATTGTCTAGTGGCTCGTGAACTGTATTTGTGTAAATATACTTTATGATTTTGCGAGTTAATTTTTGATTGCTTTACATTGTAAAAGTTTCTATGTATGAACGTTTGGTACTTGAGTTGAGATTGTCTTGAGTGGACTAGAGAGTCCTGAAGTTGTGGCTGGATGTGGATATAGATGTGTGTTTAAAATCGTTTGCAGGTTTTGGGATTTTTAAAGTACAGCCATTGTGTTGCCCAAATTTTTCTATAAAAAAAAAAGAGAAGGAAAGGAAGATATTCAGTAAGCCTTGCATAGTCAGATTAAGGACACTGCGAGTATCCTTGGCTCGACTATGCGGCGGTTGTCATGGGCCCAAGGTGGTACCGGGTTGTGACACTCTTCAACTCATAGTTTCTGGCTACCTCTCCCAAACCAATGCATGAAGTAATTGGTTTGGCATACTCCTTTGTTACTGGCTACCTTTCATCCATCTCTTGATCTTCTGATTTGGATCCCTTGAGATTGTCTTTAAAGTTCTTTGAAAGTTCTCTTATCCGATGTACGTTGTCAATAAAAGGAGTAATTTCACCTTCCTGAGACCTCCTTCCTCCTATAAACCAAATAAAAACAACAGTGAATTATAAGAAAATTACTAAAACAACTTAATGAAATAACTTGAAAAAATATATGCATAAATAGACGAAACAATCAAAATCACTTTAGCAAATAAAAACAGACAAAATTAATTCAAGTTCGAAACAATGAATCGTAACATACCAATACCATAGAGCATATGCCCGAACATCTAGAGGAAATTCAAGAATTTACCTTATGAAAATGGTATGTTAGAGCAATTACATTAACTTATAATGACAGCATACATAACACAACTATTTAAAAGAACAAGTTTTCCTATTTCATTCGCAAACATAACTTACGTTGTAGCATTACACTTCATAATACATATGTTTACATTACCAAACATCTGAAAGTTTACTGCTCTTTTTACAAAAATGTTCATCACAATGTTGGGTTTCCATGGTTGCATGCTTCATATGAATATAGATGTAGCAGAATTGATTCTGACACCAAGGCAATCCCAGATTCCTAAGATCATAAGATGCATGCATAGATATGTATAAGAGAATATGAAATAACAAATTTTTACCTTTCGTATCTCCTCCTTTCTTGTTTCTTCTCCTTGTTTGGGTTGTTGCAAACACCAAACCCTTCCTTCATCTCCAAGAACATGCAAATATGGAAGAAGAAACAATGTATAAGGGTTATTTAAGCACCAAACTAGATGATGCCCAAGATGATCGAAATTAGGTCAAAAACCTTGTTGCATGCGCTTTGATTCATGAAGCAATTGCATGAATTGCAAGACTAAGACTCAAAACACTTTACTCTCATTCTAGAACTCTTCTAGAACCCTTTCTCTATCACTCAAGTGTGTAAGAGGGGAAGGAAGCTCAGTACATAAGTGAAGAACTCACTTATATACCATTTTGTGCCTTTTTTCAGGACCATGGTACGTCTCGCCTTTGGCCACAATCGTGGCCCCATAAGTGATGATCATGGCCCGCTTAAAGTAGGCTATACACACTTGTTTTTCATCCGAACTTTTATGCATATGACCCTTAGGTTCTCGGTTATTTTAGGCACTTGAATTAACTCTTAATTCAATCAAATCATAAAGGATTTTATGATGTCATTTTATCAGAATATAAGTGGATTTACGCATGAAATATTCAATGGTTAATTATCCAAATTATGAACCTTTCTATAGACAATTACCAAGCAATTCATCCTTTCACCAGACTATACCACACTTGGTTCAAAGTATGGGCTATATGTCAACTCCCACTAGACTTACAACATCACATTTATTCCAAGTGATTTTAGTTCTTGTCCTGGGATCTTGTTACTCGTATGTATCATTGAAGACTCAACACATAATTGCTCTATCAAGAGACTTCTAAGTAATGATCCTTATAAGAGGTCATTTGTGGCACCCCGCTTATATCTGACACATGTTTGTACACCCTTCAGATGCATGTGCACATGCTCGACAAGACAAAAATTGCATGTTAACTAATTCACTTTTATTATATCTTATGGCATCATCATTAAAACCGTAAATATCATAATGTGAAGAATATAAAATTTCCTCATTTCATTTCAGCACTATAATTTACAATGTAGCATTATATCCATCATCCAGGTTTACACAATATCAACCTATTAGAGTCCACAACTCTGTATACAAGTATGCTACATACATAAGGATTAAACAAAAAGTAAAAAATTAATCCTTCAGTCCAAGCTGATTGACCTTTGAGCGATAACTTCTATCCAAAAACTGTAAAAGATTTCTTCTAAATAGCCTTAAAAGCTAAGTCGTTGCTCTCTCGAACCTAAAATTGTCAACATTCCAATTTGGTTGAGTTTTACAAACTCAGTTGAGTAACCATCCTCGATGCTTCACTCTTATCTACAACACACAATTTATGTTATCATATAATTAAAATCATCTCAATTAACATCATGTAATATCACAAAGCACTTTGTTCACAATTGGCACATTTCAAAATCAATACAATTTATCATTTAATTGTGATCATGCAGAACATATTCATCGATAAGCATTCAAAACTTTCATACTATAAAAGTCCTCAAAACATTGCAATTGCTCAATTTATTCATATCATATATGTATGCAATATGTATGAGACTCAATTTCATTTATTACGTTGATGTAACCGAGTTCCTTTTTCACTATCTGATATTTGTTGTGGATACCGAGCTCTATCATACTGTCTCATATCCATTATGGATATAGGGCTTTATCAGACTAATTAAGCCATAGGCTCTTACCACAGATGTTTGAGCTTTAAACTCTTTTTCTTTAGCGACTCCGATCACAACCGTTTTTATATTTCATGCATTCGTAGAATAAATGCATTTCACAGTTTCGATCATTATATTTAGTACATTGCAGTTCACACATTTCTCATTCACAATGATCTTCGAACTTTGTCTGACATTCAACATATAAGTTGAGAACATATAGTCAATCATATTCACACTCAAGTAGCACTTCCAATACAGGCCTTAATATAAAACTCCTTAGACAATCAATTGTTCGAAATCGGCACAATCACATTTGCATAATAACAATTCAATAAGGAATGTAAACTACAATGATTTAATGTGAGGCCATCTTAGGTTACTCACATGTGCTCCCCTAAGCTAATCGTGAAGTCCTGGCAATGTTTGGAAGCAGTCGTTCAATGCGCTCTTCTATATACAATCACGCATATTTATATGTCACTCATGTGCATTTTCATATGAATAACCAATCATAAACACATTTATGAAAGTATTATTTTTTTAGGTACCTTGATGTGTTTGATAAGGTTTCAAGGTCAACATCGAAGAACGGAGAAGTTTTGGAGACATTCGGGCCGAAACAAATACCTACGATGTAGTATCCCATTATCCCATAATAAGGGTTAGAACCTTTGATTTTATTAAATGAGAAATAGCAATGAGAAATTAGGAAATGCATTCCATGCTCAAGAATAATATAAGCATACACACACACGTGAATTTGATTTTTATACTGTTGGATCGAAAAAATAAAACATGCATGATTTGGATAAAACAGTAGATTTCAAAACCTTTTAGAAACAAAATTACAGCGGAAGCAACATAATGAAATCATCAGGCATAGCCATACATGATATGGTATAAGGATAATAAACATAAGAGCAAGGAGGTAGAAAATATATTACCAACTCCTTTATGACAGCTTTAACTCCTCGTTGTGTTATCCTCTCCTCAATAATGTATCTTCTCCTAGGAGATATATCCTCTTCTTGTTATTATACCCTCTTCTCAATATTGTGTCCTTGACAAATTCAATCTACCACTTATTCCTTTTGGACAAGTTGGTTAACATGATTCTTTAGTGGGAAAGGAGAAGAAAACTTGAAGAGATTTTTTCCTCTAAAGAAAGAAGCCAATTTTTTAGACACTTCTCATGCAATTTTCGTCTATCCCATGCAAGAGGAGAGAGAGAGTCAAAAATGCAATAACACCTTCTTACACTGTCTTAATTTTGGATTTCTTCAAAAGAAAGAAGAGATTTGCATCAAATGCATCACTTCATTCTTTAATCATTCATAAAGAAGCCAATAAATGAGACTCTTCTCATTTGTCTTTAAGATAGCTATATCAAAAGACAATTAACCTAAATGAGACATATCAATTTCAGTTTTGTGATGAAAGAAGGAAGATTGTCCATCATAAATCCTCTTTTTTATTTAATCTAACGAATGCTAATATGTTACATGCTATCATTAAAAGACCACCATTAAACAATTTAATGATAAGATCATTATTGCATTCAATCATAATAAAACATGTTAAAACCATCTTTAATATAGCAAATCAATACTAAATGCGCATTAAAAATGAAATTCTACCTCCATTTATATTAAATAACTTTGTTTTAATTTAATTAATCAAATTAATCCAAAGCCTAGCCCATTTCTAAATGTTCATTTGGGCTTCTAATTAACAATTAATTAGTATAAACCCAACATTCAATCATAGGCTTTGAAATCTCTATTTATATTTTTTTACTTATTTAATAACCCTCTAAAAAGCCAAGTAGGGAATCTTGTTAGACTTAGATAATTCAAGCTCTAATAAACCCATAATTAATTTAACCTCATTAGAATTAACTCTAGCTTATTAACTAAATGTCATTCCACTATAGGAAATTAGTTGAACTTCTAGATTACTAAATATTATGAGAACACATATTTCAAATAAGAAGTCCAATTGCAAACCCTATTATGAACCTTACTACAGCCATCCGCACAATAAAGGGTAAAATTACTGTTTTGCCCTTATATTGGTTTTTCATTCTAGATATCCCATTTTACTTTATATGGTTGTTAACACACAAGATCTGATCTTGGTGTTAAGACTTAGTGGGTAGCTAGTCCATCAAACTACTGGTGCCAGTATAATCACCAATTTCTGTAAAAACATCTAGAAGTGATGATATCACTATAAACTCTTTATTTGAGTGAATGTTCCCTGATATATGTTTTAATTAATAATTCCAGCGTGCAAACACTGGATTAATACTCTGTAAAAATCCATTCCGATCATATAAAAAATTATAATGAAACAAAATGAGTTCACCACTCATCAAGATTGTGGTCCATAATAAACGAATGCTCAAGTTGTATGTTTTAAGATTAAAGTAACGACCAACTTTATTCTTAAAACATACTTGATTCTAAATTCATTTAATATTTCCATTATCAATATCAACTAGTATGATGACATGAAACTTATCATTCCCTCAAAGTAAATTCCTTTACTTACATAGAGATAAATCGCAACACTACAGCCTAAACCATAATCAAGCTACCAACTTGATTATTCTGCTGTGAATCCATTATTTTACATTCTTATAGTATACATGTTTTCCATATAATTTTATTTATATGTATATTAATTACAAAAGAATCTTGATACCTTTTGATTAGATATATAATGCTCATAAAAAACCAAACTCTTTTATTTTTATTAATAATAAATATTTTCATTAGAAAACCGTAACTGGAAGAAAATCATGTTATAAGTAAATACATTGTCTTTTCATGGAACTATATTTACATAACTCCAACAATCTCCCACTTGCCCTAAAGTGAGTTTGACATGTCCATCATTCCCATCCTTACTAGATGACCCTCAAAGCTCTTTTGAGACAATGTCTTTATGAACGGATCAGCAAGGCTTTTCTCTGTGGGAATCTTTACTGTATTCACCTCTCCGTATGGTATTATCTCCCTTAAGAGATGATGCTTTTGCTCAATATGTTTGGCAACTTGGTGGTTCTAAGGTTCTTTAGAATTAGCCACTGCCCCACTATTATCACAACAAAGTGTAGTGGTTTTTTTTCCTCTGAAGCTGCCTCCAAATTGTTTAGGAACTTACAGAGTCAGACTGCTTCCTTTGCTGGTTCACAAGCAGCAACATACTCAACCTCTATAGCCAAATTAGTAGTACAAGATTTCTTGATACTCCTCCAGACTATGGCTTCACTTTTTAAAACAAAAATAGAGTCAAAAGTTGATTTCCTTAAACCAACTTCTGATTGGAAATCAAAATCCATAAATCCTGTTGGAATAAGATTACTTCCAGAGTAAACAAGCGTTAAGTTCTTCATCCTACGAAGATACTTCAGTATACACTTAACTGTAGTCCAATACTCTATTCCAGTATTGGACTAAAATTTGCTTACTAGTCCTATTGCGTAACAGATATCTGGTCTAGTGCAAAGTATTGCATACATTAAACTTCCAACCGCCGAAGCACATGAAATGTTATGCATCCGTTCGACCTCCTCTTGGGTCTTAGGTGCTTGCTCCTTTGACAGTTTGATTCCATGTCTAGTAGGTGTGAAACCCCTCTTGCAATCAAGAATGGAAAACTTATCGATCATGTTCTCAATGTAATTTAGTTGAGACAAGGCTATCAGATTATTCTTACAATTCCTAATAAGTTTGATCCCTGGAACATAGGTAGCCTCTCCTAAATCCTTCATTGAAAACTGTTCGTTAAGCCATCCCTTAATCTTAGATAAAATTGCTACATCATTCCCAATGAGCAAAATGTCATCGACATATAGAATTAGAAAATAACCTTTCCTTCTTGTATCCTTTTATAGATACAAGGCTCATCTAGGTTTTGTAAAAACCCATAGGATTTGATAGACTTATCAAACCTAATGTTCCAAGACCTAAATGCTTGCTTAAGTCAATAAATGGACCTTTTCAACTTGCATAATTTATGCTCATTACCTCGATCAACAAAACCTTCTGACTGGGCCATATAAATGGTGTCCTTAAGATCCCCATTAAGAAATACAATATTGACATCCATTTTACATATTTCATAATCGAAATAGGCTGCTATGGACAAAAGAATCCTGATGGACTTAAGCATGGAAACTGGAGAAAAAGTCTCCTCTTAGTCTATATCCTCTTTTTGAGTATAGCTTGTAGCTACCAATCTTGTTTTAAAAGTCTCTACCTTTCCATCTAATCGTTTTTTCCTTTTCTAGATCCATTTACACCCTGTGGCTTTTATACCTAGTGGTAGATCTACAAGGATTCAGACTTCATTAGTTTACATGGAATCTATTTCCGATTCAATGGCCTTGAACCATTTTTTGGCATCAATATCATTAATTGCCAGAGTATACATAATGGGATCTGTTTCTTCCTCATCTGAGATGGAAATTAAGCCTTCTCCTAGACCTAGATACCTATCTAGCTATCTCACAACGTTCCCACTATGTGTAGGCACTACTTAATGTTCAAGTTGCACTTCGGATTCAACTCTTCAATCCGTTTCGACATCTTGTTCTGTTATATCCATATCAACTCTTGAATTGGATGAAATAGCTAGCCCCTTTAGTACTTCTTCATTTCTTCCTTTGTGATTTCTCACAAATTCTTCCTCTAAGAAAGCCGCATTTGTCAACACAAATGCCTTTCTATCTTGATGATTGTAAAAATAGTACCCTCGAATACCAATAGTATACCGTACAAATAAACAAACTTCTGATCTTGGTTCCTTCTTCATGGATTCAGGCCTTAGAATATGGGCTAGGTAGCCCCAAGTCCTCAAGTTCCTCAATGAAGGCACTCGACCAATCAACAACACATTAGGTGTTTTAGGCACCGATTTGGAAGGAGCAAAGTTGGGAAGATATGTTTCCATTTGAATGGCATATCCCCAGAACCATTACGGAAGGCTAGCGTAGGTTATCATCGATCTTACCATTTCCAATAGAGTCCTATTCCTCCTCTCAGCTATACGATTTTGTTGAGGCGTTCGAGGAGCTGACAAGTTGGAAACAATTCTATTGTCAATTAAATATTGCTGGAACTCTCTAGATATGTACTCACCACCTCGATCTGATCAAAGTTGATTTAAAGCCAAACTACTTCTCAACTTCGGTTTTGAAGTCCTTGAACCTTTCAAAGGATTCACTATTTTTATACATCAAATACAAATAACCATGTCCTGAGTAATCATTTTTAAAGGTTATAAAGTATTCACAAACTCTTCTAGCTTTTACGTTCATGGGCCCACACAAATATCTATGTACCAGGTTCAAGGTAGATTCAGATCTGTTTCCTTTAAAAGGAAATGAGGCCTTAGTCATTTTTCCTTCAATATAAAATTCATGGGTGGGTAATAGATCATTATCCAAGCCTGTAAGGATCCCATCCTTTGCTAACATGTCAAGTCGTTTTTGATTAATATGATCCATTCTTAAGTGCCACAGATACTTTGAATTAATGCTAGCGACAATGGATTGTCTTGGTTTTATCAATTCTGTGGTGTTTAGTGAGCCTTCCATAGGTTCTATAAAGAAAAATCCTTCTTTAATTGTTTCATTACAAATAAAGTCCTTATTCTCATATATTGAAATAACATTTTCAAAATATAAGGAATAACAAAACTTTGTTAAACAAAAATAGAAATCATGTTCCCTACAATCATTGGCATGTAATAAACATCCTCCAAATATAACCTATGACCACTAGGAAAGTCCAAGATAACTACTACCACTGCTTATATGGAAACATAGGATCCTTCTGCTATCTGGACTTGAAACTGGCCTTTGGGTAGTCTTTTCCTTTACTGGAACCCCTGCAAAAGATTGCAAACATGGTTAGTAGTTCCTGAATCTAATATCCAAGAATCAAATAAATCTTTCGCATTTCTAGTTCCTAAAAAACTTAGGAAACCCATACCTTGTTTGCTTTTGAGGGACTTAAGATAGACAGGACAGTTTCTTTTCCATTGGCCCATCTCATCACAGTGGAAACACTTTCCCTTGATGTTCTCTTTTACCTTCGTTTTCATGGGTTGAGCCTTGACCCCTATTTGGGCCTTCTTATTTTGCATGCCGTTACCCTTGGGCTTAGAAGAAGATGCTACATTAGCTTCTGGCCTATGAAATTCATTCATATTAAAGAAAAATGTCTAGGTTACATCTCCATTCATTAAAATTCTCTTTGCTTTCCAATTTTTCATTTGTCAAGAGCAAAATGGATTCATTTTATGGTGATTATGTCTGAAAATATAAATAACTAAAACATGGGCATATTAGTTAATAATATTGGAACTTTGTAAAAATTCATGATGCATGTATGCATGATGATAGATTTAACAAAACTTAAAAAATATTTAAAACTTTATAAGGCAGTTATTTTTCTTATCTATAATAGACTACGTTACGGTGGGCCATCTTATCTATTAAATGAAAAACTGGACCCTCCCACTAAAGAAGCGACCAAGCATCTTCATGCTTAACTTTTAAAGAAATGTTATAATTTGATCCATACTTTTACCAACGAAGCCACAGTGGGCAAGTTATTGATAAAATTTGATGAGCATGTAACCATTTGTTTCATCTACTAAACATACTTGCAAACCATGCCTCGGTGGGAGGTCACATTTGCTACCAATAAATGGACGTATCCTTAAGGAGACCCAAACCATGCAAGATCTAGGATTCATGCCCTCCAGTGGGGAGTAACACTTCTCCATATGCAAATGGGCCATCATATGGAGATAGTGAACTCTCACATGAGCATCCTCTCCCACTCAATCTTTTTGGGCTTTAAGTTTTAATAAATACCATCTTGTCTAGATGCAATTTATTATCCATCTTATATTGTTTCATTATATATCTCATACATAATGAATGCATGGAAAAGCCTAAGTTGGAGATTTTCTAAATGACATGCAATCACATAATATTTGCATTCATTTATCAATTCATCACATGAACTTATAAGCCAATTTTGATTGTCCATACTAGAAACATAAATAAAATTTCAAGGCTTTTAAGCCCAACAATTTCTTCTTGGACTTGGATCTTCCACTTCAAACCCTTCACTCACATGACCTAGCCCACTATGTAAAAAGTGCGTAATGGCTTTCTTTGACTACAAAATTTTGACTTTCATAAAAACAAAATTTTCACTTTTAAAAAATTCCAGCACTAGTTTTTCATAAGAACCAAAATTTAACCATATGAAACAAAAAAACATCACTTGTTTTTAATCAAAACTGAAACTTGTTGTGACATAAAACTGAAAATTTGTAAACACAAAAATCCAACAATTTGCTAACAACCGAAACTTTTCCAATACAGTTTTAACAAAACTGAAACCTTACCTCTTAATTTCTTCATCCATGGTTTTTTCATGTTCATCATTACATGATTTCGTACATTACATAATAGAAGAAAACATAAAGATGAAATCAAGGAGGAAACATGACGATGACAGGCCACCCTCCTTGTTACAACCAAATGAACAAATCTTACAAGGTAACTTTAGAATCTATAGACAACCAAAAGAGCAAAACATACACCATATATAATTCTATCACATAAAAATATGCAGCATACGAAAATGAATGCCAAGCCATGCATCATATATGGGAACCAAAATCATGCATAATAAAAATGGCTCTGATACCAATTGTTGGATCAGAAAAATAAAGTATGCACGATTTGGATAAATGGTAGATTTCAAAACTTCTTAGAAATCAAAATTGCAGCAGAAGGAACATAACCAAATTAATATGCATATTCATACATAATACGGGATTAGGATAATAAACACAAGAACAGTGTGGTAGAAATTATATTACCGACTCCTTCACTATAGCTTTAACTCCTCGTTGTGCCATCCTATCCTCAACAATGTATTTTTTCTTAGGATATATATGCTCTTCTCGTTATTGTATCCTCTTCTAGATATTGTATCCTTAACAAATTTGATCTGTCACTTGTTCCTCTTGGACAACTTGGTTAATAAGATCCTTTAGTGGGAAAGGACAAGAAAACTTAAAGAGATTTTTTCCTTAGAAGAAAGAAGTCAATTTTTGAGACACTTCTCATGCCATTTCCATCTATTCCTTGCAAGATAGGAGAGAGAGAGTCAAAAATGCAAGAACACCTTCTTAAGCCATCTGAATTTTAGTTTTCTTCAAAAGAAAGAAGAGATTTGCATCAAATCCATCACTTCATTCTTTAATCATTCATAAAAGAGCCAATAAATGAGACTCTTCTGATATGTCTTTACGATGGCTATATGGAAAGACAATTAACCTAAATGAGACATATCAATTTCGGTTTTGTGATAAAAGAAGGAAGATGGTCCATCATAATGCAACTTTTTCCTATTTAATCTAATGAATGCTAATAGGTTACATGCTATCACTAAAAGATCACCATTAAACCATTTAATGATAAGGTCATTACGCCATTTGATGATAATAAAACATGTTAAAACCATCTTTAATATAGCAAATCAATACTAAATGGGCATTAAAAATTCTACCTCCATTTATCTTAAATAACTTTGTGTTAATTTAATAAATCTAATTATTCCAAAGCCTAGCCCATTTCTAAATGTTCAATTGGGCTTCTAATTAACAATTAATTAGTATAAGCCTAACATTCAATCATAGGCTTTAAAATTGCTATTTGTATTACTTACTTTACTTGATAACCCTCCTAGAAGCCAAGTGGGGAATCTTATTGGACTTTGATAATTCAAGCTCCAACAAGCCCAGAATTAATTTAATCTCATTAGAATTAATTCTAGCTTATTAAATAAATGTCTTTCCACTAAAGACAATAAGTTGAACTCCTGAATTATTAAACATTATAAGAACACATATTTTAAATAAGAAGTCCAATTGCAAACCATTTTATGAACCTTATTATAGCCATCTGCCAAATAAAGGGTAAAATTACCGTTTTGTACTTCTATTAGTTTTTCCTTCTAGATATCCTGTTTTACTCTATATGGTGATTAACAAACAAGATCTGATCTTTGTGTTAAGACTTGACGGGTTGCTTGTCCATCAATGTACTGGCACCAGTTTAATCACCAATTTCCATAAAACATCTAGAAGTGATGATATCACTATAAACTCTTTATTTGAGTGAATGTTCCCTAATACATGTTTCAATTAATAATTCCAACATGCAGACACTGGATTAATACTCTATAAAAATCTATTCCAATTGTATCAAGAATTATAATGAAACACATATGAGTTCACCACTCAGCAAGATTGTGGTCTATAACAAATGAATGCTAAAGTTAAATGTTTTAAGATTAAAGTAACGACCCACTTTATTGTTAAAACATACTTGATTCCAGATTCAATTAATAATGCCATTATCAATAGTCAACTATTATCATGATATGAAACTCATCATTCACTTGAAGTAAACTCTTTTACTGATATGGAGATAAATCGTAACGCTACAGTCTCAACCATAATCAAGTGGCAAACTTGATTATTCAACTGTGAATATGTTATTTTAGACTTTTATAATATGCATGTTTCCCATATATCTCTATGTATTTGTATATTATTTACAAAAGAATCTCGATACCTTATGACTAGATATATAATGCTAATAAAAAACCAAACACTTTTATTTTTATTAATAATAAATATTTTCATTACAAAACTATAACTAGAAGAAAATTAAGTTATAAGTAAATACAC